>JAECUM010050725.1:0-35209 GCA_016617855.1 Megalonaias nervosa | reverse complement strand
ATATATATAATGGAAAACTTGCACTCCCGATCCCCCGAATGGTCAAAAATCAGATATTAGCGCTCGTATTTCTCCTCGAGTTTGCTGTGTACAGTCCATGTTAACATAGCTGCCATGTTAACATAGCTGCTGTTAAGAGCATGTGAATGTTATAAAATTTATAGACGTGTAACCAGTTTGATAAAATCTATATGGTTATGGCTTATAAACGTGGAAGAGAGTAACGTTTATGCTACATCATCAATACATCGTTGTACACGGGAGAATACTTTCAAAGGAATTCATTAATCCATTGGAACATCTTGAATCTATACATCTATCTTAATGTGACAGCAAACTAGCAAACAGCTTATAGTATTTATCTTAGCTTTTGCAGAATTTTGTGAATGAATGTCCTGAACTTTTTACGGATGTATTTATATCGGGATCTTGATTTCATTTACATTTTGTAAAGAGTAAAAGGCAAAAAAAAGTTAAATCTTAGACTGGAGTGCAATGCTTATTTTTCTTTCTGTATTTAAAGCAGTAAATTTATGTATAGATTTTATCAGGAAACACAATTTCCCTTCAAAGCAGCTAAATATCTTACATTTGGACAAACGGCAAAAAATATTACTTAAAAGACACCAACAGAGAAAGCTTAAAAACTTTTGCGTTGCATATTGTCCTTATAAATAGTTGTAGTTTTGCAAGGATATGATCCAGTTTAATTTATTTTTATACCGCTAGTAAAATTTGCAACGTATTCAAGAGTTCCCCGCCAGTGCAGGCGTGCAGGCATCCGACTTATTTTTTTCACAACGTCACCTTTTACTTCATAGTGTATAATAAAGCGCTAAATGTAATAAGCGTATTTATCACATAGTCAGTACAATCTTCGCATAATATGTGCAGTTTCATATTTTTGATATTACAAGGTTTTACATATTATTTTATCTGATTCTGATTGGTCAAATGTTAACTTATAGAAGTAACTAAACACATCTCTGCTTACAGAAGAATGTGGACATAAACTGGTCTCGCAACTGACAGAAATTTATCCAACAACTGCATATTTATGCAGCAAATATGTGATGCAATTCCGAGTCAAAATGAAATTAGTTTACGTCTTCTGTAGTCTTCTGTTCCAAATCAAATACTGCAAATATCCGGCCACAAATACATTACAGTAGATATGGGTATTTCTGCATCCAGTAATTTTTCTTTCACAGAAAGTATAATCTACTTTTAAACGGTAATACTAGTTCAACTTTATTTGGCACTATATTTTACGCACAGCAAATGAAAAGTGCAACGTCTGTCAGAATGAACGAAATTATTCGTTTTCCTTTCTATCTAAATAATTTCTACTGAAATAAAAACTATGTGATTCAAAAAATCTCAAATGTGTAATGATTTAATATTAAATTTATGAAACTCGTTGACTAATTTACAGCTTTTGCTCGGTTCGTAAAAGTCAATATTTAATCATTACCAATCTGAGATCCTCTATACAATGTTGAAAAACTTGACGCTAACTATAAAATAAAACAACGCTAAATATATATCAATGAGCAAGCGTCCTTCCGAATAAACATAGCATTTTACACAGACAAGATCATTTTTCAACAAAGAATATCCAATGTGTGTGATGCGCAATTGTTTGATGCACTATCCGTACAACCGACGATCCAAGTTGACGTAACCTTAAAGTGTCACAACTAAACATTTCATTGATATTGCGAAAGACATGTGAAAAAAGGTTAACTGGATGCAGAAATTCCAATATATACTGTAATGTATTTGTGACCGGATATTTGCAGTGTTTGGTTTGAAACAGTAGACTACAGAAGACGTAAGCAAATTTCATTTTGACTCGGAATTGCATCACATACTTAACCGAGTAAATATGCAGTGGTTGGATAAACTTCTGTCAGTTTGGAGACCGGTTTATGTCCATATTCTTCTGTGAACAAAGGTGAGTTTATTTACTTCTGTAAGTTAACATTTAAACCATGCTTGCATATAGGGTGGATGCTACATATATACCGCCTCCACCATCCCCCACCACACACAAGTAATACCCGCAGTTTTACTTGTTGTTATTACTTTTGTCTTGTGGTTTTAGCCATTTTTCATTTTATGATATGTTGTACATGACATAACAAACCCCTGTGGGGGTAAATTAGCCACGCTGAAACAGACGGGACCATTTTTCCCCAATTCCCTTTCGCGAGTCGAATGGAAAAATGGCGGCCAAAAACGTTCATTGAAAACAAAAATATTCCAGAAGGCGGGGTTAAAAAAGTTTTCCCACGATTGCAGCAAGTCAGTAAAGAGAATACTGCACAATAATTTCATGGGCTTATTTGGACCAATCAGAATCACATAAAGCGATATTCTAATGTGTGGTAATATCAAAATAGGAAAACTATACCTACTATGTGATAAGCACAATTATGTAAAAATTCATTAACGCTAAAGTTAATAAACCTGACAAAAAGTGTGATAAAACAAGAAAAAGGACAAGAACTCTTAATGTGATAAGCACATAAAATGTACTAAAGTTTGACGCTAAATGTAATAAAGAATAAGTGAAGAAATGAGTAACCTTCTGATTTCTCATTTGAACAGATAGCAAACTGTAGAAAATAGATTTTTTTTTTTTTTAATTTATGCTTGATATGTTAAAATTTCTCATTATCTTTACGGAAACTTTAGCACAACATAATAAGATGCATTTCTATTTTCCACTGAGGTATTATAAAGTGCCGGATGCAGTGATACCAGAACACTTGACGGCACAGTTCTCGTTACGACGTCGTCTCCGTGAGATTTCTTTGTTCTTTCTCAAGAAAGAATAGATAGGGGTTATTTTATCTCATATTAATAAAACAGCATCCCTTCTCTACCACCACAAGCCCCCCCGCCTCAATAAATAAATAAATAAATAAATAAATAAAAGCAAAGTCCATTTTCCTTCCAGATAGCATTTGTTACACCAATTGTAATTTGATACTGATCTAAATGAAAGCAAATCCTTTTTGTTTTCTTTTTTAAGGAAGTAGTGGATATGAACTAATCAATGATCGACGGATGTACAAAATGAATATTACATACAGCATTAAAAGTGTTCAAACGTTTTGAAGGTACATGTATAATTCATTGAGGAAAAACTCGAGTTTACGTGCAGTAAAGGTTTAATGCCTACTCAGAAGCAGACGTGGTTTATCAACACATCTGCATGTGTAATCATTAAGACAAAACATTACACTGCCCGATCCTGCATTTCAACTGAGCAAATGAAAAAAGTGTGGATAATGTTGTATTAAGTATATCGTCATGACTTGTTACATAAAGCGTTGATTGCATTTAATGTTAAGGGATGAAAACTTTTGGTTTGTTATTTTTCTTTCTTCCCCCCCCCCACTTTTATTTAGTGTTATTGCATTAAGCGCTATTCCTGTGACATTTGGCGTTTTTATTATGTTTATCATCAGATTTTATTACATTTTGTTTATTTATTTATTGTATTTATCGTTTTTATTGCGTTTTGTATGCTTATAGTATTTCTCGTTTTATTTAATTTTTAACGTTTATATTTAGTGGCCTCACCGTGTAACAGTCGTCGGAGAAAATATATTTTACAGTTTAGGTGGTGAATACATCATCAACATTGGAACGATACTAAATTTATCTCCAGATGTAATAATTGGTTGTTTCTACCTTGGCACTTGCGTCTCTCTCAGCTTCTGCCTCTACAGCCATTGATCTTTGTAACTGGATAGGAAGCCGAACGTCCTTGCTATAAATAAATACATTAAGTAATAAATCAACATTTAAAGTCTTCCCATAGAAAAAAAGTTTCCGCTACCTTTGTTAGTGCCCCTTTACCGTTATTTATTTTGTAGTAAGTGTTCTAGACTACTTATATAGATTGCCATACTGAGTGGCAGGCTTCATCGGTAAATTTTTGTTTCGTTTAGACACCAAAGAAGTATTAGATGGAATAAATGATTGTCGTCATAGTTGATATTGAAATATGTAAATATATGATTATATAGCGCAGCTATAGTTTGCTCGCTTTGCAAATCTGCCATCCTCCGTCATATGAAAGGGTATGTGGTCACGCATCTTTTTTTTTCTCTATGTGCTGAGCTCTTCTTGAACTGTTATGATATTGTTTTGATACTAAATATCCTTAAAACGTCAAACCAAAACAAGCTGTAGTTTTACGAAATTTTGTAGAATAGTTTCTGTAGGATAATTTCACATTGTATTCTGTCGGGATGAGCGTGACACGTAAACATTAAATTTGACATATGGGTTAGACTCGGCTTAAATTGGTGACTGTGAGGGATGGAATCTCTTCTGTTTACGGCATGGATTGAATTTTAATTAGGACTCGCTCGGTTAACGCTTAATAGCCAGCTAAGAGTGCAATGTTAACGCAAGTTAAAAGAGGTAACATGTCAAGAGTTGAGACAAACCGGGGAAATTTTAAGGAAGTCTGGGTCATGATATTTTCCAGAATAGTTGTTAATAAAGACGGAATAGAGAGGATTATTCTAATTTCAACGGGAGTGATAAAAAAATTTGGCGGTGAACGAATTAATCCTGACTGGGTAAGCGAAACGAGGGGTTATATGTTCCCAGACGAAATTCAGGGTTTTAAAATAATATCCCTGGCGATATTAGTGAGTCCAAGCTTTTCTGCCGAGGAAGAAAGTCTGAAGGACTCCAATGAAAATTAATAAGTTATTTCTCTAATTAAAAATCGTCCAAGGGACAAAGCGATCTGGAACGTTTAGCAACTCCTATCCAGAGAAGAAACAGAGGGAATTCTCTGATGATAAGAGAATGAGGGCTTGGGAAGGCAAGGGTAGTCTGAATTACATACAGTGTGTTCATTGATTTAAGTTTGTAATTAATTGTTGAATTTATTCGTTAATTCATACTTCAATTTTTCCTAGAGTTCCAAAATAATGGTGTATGTTATATGATTAATGAATCATAAGAAACTCATAAAATATTTCGTTGATATGAATGAGTTCGGATTTAGTTGTTTTGCATGAAATAGAAATCATGTAGTGTAAGATTTAATGAATTTCTTCTGATACAAACTGTGTGAATATGTACGTTATCTGTCTTTGATGATTAGTATCATTCATGCTGAGAACTGATTTTTCCTATGTCTGGAAATGTATGCCAATGAATCGCTAATTAGCTAAGTAACATAGTTAGGACAAGGTGATAAGTCCAATAATTCGTGTAATATTGAGTTGTGAATTCTCTTCAGCCGAGAATTGAGTAGCGTGTAATGAATAGCATAGATCAGCTGATAATTTGTAGCCACAGCGGGGTGTGATGGTTTATCTAAAGAGGTTTAATTTTGTCATGGTCTCAGCTGGAGTTATAGAGCAACTAGAAAGACATACATTCATGATTAATAGGGTTGTGAGTGTGTATTAGGTGCGAAATGACCATAGCTAGTTCTGTTGAATTACAATAGATGATATCTGATCTAATGAGTGTGAATATTGTTGATGCCTGGAGATGAAAATTCCTGACTGTATTTAGATTGGGTACGATATTTTTATATTTGAAGAAAAAGAAAATATCTATATACCTGTATTGTAAAGTGGGGAAAAGAGCAGTCTGCAACTAAGAGGTTGATGAGCGGAAGAGGCTAATAAAGAGAGAATTGGAAAGAAATACGGAAACGCCGACCGATCGCCGGCAATGGTATGGAAAAGACCAGAAGCAACAGGTAATGTTGTCATGCCGGCAATTTGAGTTCGATCAGTCACTCGATCATATTCTGAAATTCGGTCTATCAGTATAATAGAGAAGCTAATTTAATTTCGCATAATTTTGTAACTATATTTCTGATAGAAAGTGAATCATTCAGATGTAATGTTTGATTTCATTTTGTTTATTGCATTTTACACACGAGGGCTCGCGTTGTTCTAATCTACTGTATATCTCTGCTCAGATCTCTGTTATTCCAACCATTAATAGTATATTTTATTTTATTGTTTGCTCGATCCGGACAATAAAACCGTGCCCAATCATCTCCTAGAAAACGATAACCAAAAACTATAAGGACTTGGGGAGATCACACATCACCACCACCTCCTCCTGATACAAGCCCTGTTTTATTATTTATTTATTTATTTATTTGTTTATTTATTTATTTATTTATTTATTTATTTATATAATCTTATGGAATTAATGCGAATATATTTTAACATTTGTCTAAACGATCTTCTAGTTCAATACCTACATTTCCACTCTTTCCACCATAATTCCCCATCGGTCTGTAGCATCGTCTAGAACAGCCTGTAAATCAAAATATGGTTCAGTTGCTATTGATTTTTTGTCACAAATTCCAGAGCAATACTAAATAAATAAATAAATGTCTCAACATTGTTCACTTCAAATGTAACTGTTCTGGCAGTGCTTCAAAAAGCAATAAAACAGGCAAATTAACAAAAACAACATTTGATCACAAGCCAAACGCTGAATCAATTGGTTTATTACAGTTTAGTAGTGTCTTCCCTTGTAAAGTTTTCATCTGTTTACTGCATTTAGATATATTCGACGCAATGATGTGCAAATAATGCATTAATAGAAGTTTTAAAAGAATATTTTTTAAGTCCCAGGTTTCATCCCATTTTCATATATTCCCTAAAATCGACAATTTTAATTATCTTTCTAACTTCTTTATTTAGGGTTACACATTGAAATAAAAAAACATTGCAAGCATTAAAGATTTTTCTCCCAAATTCCATGTAAGTCAATCAAAGGGCCACATAGTGCACATTTCTTGTGCAGAAATATTTAGCCAAAAACTTTTTTTTTATTGTGTCTGTCATTCACATATTTCCCAGATGTAAGAGCACCATGCGAGGAGGACCCCCCCCCCCCCCCAATCTAATTTCGTAAGTTGCTATGGGTATTTTAGTGAAGTTAGAACCAAGCATTTAGGCCTGGTTATCTACTGACACATACCTTTCATATACTGCCAAGTATGTGCAGATTCATTTGTAAATTTTAGAATTAAATGATGATATTACTTCGCAATCTTGGACACTCAGCTGCTTAGTTTTGTTGCCATGGATACGCTTGAACATGACTGGTCATATTCGATACATTTGGCTGTGCTACATTTTAAGTATACAGAAACCAAACCGCTGGATGAAAGAAAATCGATAAATGTAGGCGTAGAACAAACTTGCTTGGTTTTAGATATTTAGTGTTATCTGATATCTGGGTTTCCGAAAATTAAAGAAAAAGCATATTCTCTCTTAAAATGGTAATATGTACAGAATAATCTTTCAATGCATCTTTATGCGGTAAAACTCTTTACTTAAATGAATATAATCGTCATATCATAGTTGAAAATCGTATACATAAACAATCGAGTTAACAATAAAATAATAGGCATCACATTTAGGTCTTTTGACCTATCTTGGTATGGTACTACTACATGTATTACTGTAAAATGTATAAATATATCATGAGTGTAATTTTGTATATACTGGCGGAAACTGCCAAATGTCAGAAAAGAATTAGAATCAGATGCATGTTGTGTTTTTGAATATGTGCTTGACACATATGCCAGAAATAATCCTCGCCTGTGATTGCATTTAGCAGAGTTTACAAATTTTGGCTTCTCTCATACTGAGCAATGTACAATATCATTAATTGGTAAAATGTAAGCCACTCTGGCTTAATTTCGTAAACGTCACAAGTTCTGGTGTTTTCCAAAACCGATCACTTCTATAAGAATTGAGGACTATATGCAAGATTACCTTACCTCCGAAACTGAAGAGCTCAATAAACTGCAAAACTAAGCACCTCCGAAATTGAAGATTTGACAACGGCAGTGCTTCTATAAAGGTTGTGAATTTTATGTTATGCTAAAACACATGTTAGCGCATCTTGTTAATGAAGAATTGAACTTAGTTTAAATAACGAATAAGATATATATTAGAATGACCTTATCAAGTCATAACAATAAATAAAGGAATGGAGTCAAGTATTTGCAACTATTTTGTTAATCTTAACATACAGACGTGACCTCATAATAGGTTGGCGTAGGAATAATATCCAAACTGGATGGTAAATTGCCAGATAGCAGAGACGCTCACTTAGCGACGATGGCGCTCTGTTAATTTCGGTGCTCCATTTCAAGTTTCAGGACCGCAGCAAATGTACTACCCGACAGAAGGTGCTTAAAATGTGTCTTACAATATATGCACATTAAAGCAATTGTCTTAAAGGCCATGTTTTAAACCGACCGGTCGTGCTTGAATGGCTATGTAGCACATGTTTCACATCAGCTCTGAATGGTCAAGTAGGATGATTTTCATCAAGTAAGGTGCACAACACTTCACATACTTTGCTTGATTTCAGGATGCACCGAGCAGTGGGCTAACTGTCTTTCTTTCATAGACAATTGATATTAATCAGTGATCTACTAGGTGTCAGGCTTTGATTATTAACCCCCGAGTGAGGTAGATATCAATGTTGCAAGATTTAACAGACCTCGCTAACAAACATGTTTTCTTGTTGTTGTTGTTGTTTTGTTTTTTTTTTCGATATAGAAGCTAAGTTCAAGCTCATCCTATGAATCATCCTCTACATCTTTCTTGTTAGTGGAAAATCTCGTTTTTTTTTTAAAGAAAGCCCCACCCACCCACCCACAAAAATATTTTTATACCTTCATATCTCTGCTGATAGTTTCTCTGTTTGAGAGTATTTCAGACATAATGTTGGTACCCAGAATGTTTCGAAGCGTTGCCTGTGCTAGCAGCAGTGTAGACTTTTGAGCGTCCTCAACGTTAACTACGGATATAGTTGGTTTGGACACACGGTAAAACACCACGGCGTCCACATAGACCGTTACACTGTCCTTTGTCAAAACCTTGAAAGTTTATAAGCAATAACATGTGTGTGAATTTGTGTAGCTACTTCATATCAGTGAAAACTGGTATAATAAATTTAACACTATAACAAATTGTAGCTTACATTTCAGTCATATATCCCAAAGAAATTAAAACGTTTCTGATTAGTAATAATGTTTGTATGACCGTCTTATATTAATAATGATAATAATGATAATAGTATAATGATAATAATAAATTTAATAACAAGTAATTAATATTTTTGAAAGAAAAGATATGGTATTACAATTTTAAATCAAGTATTATCAATAATAATGCGAGAAAATAGAATATAACAATATAACACGTAAATTTATTACATGTATTACATATTTATTTTCTATATTATTATTAATATTATAGAAATTTTACTGTAATATAAATTTAAGTTAAATTACCTCTTGTGGCGGAATGTCAAAATAAACTGTTCTCAGATCAATCTTGATGTAGCTCTCAATGCAAGGAATGATGAAAAAGATTCCTGTGAAATATATTTTATAGATGTAACTGAAAATTTCATATTTTTTATCTTTCTTTTTTTCATCCATGATTTGCTCAATGTTTATTAAGCTGCCCTAAGAGTAAAATATAGGTTTTAACATTTCCCTGATAAGTACAGTACAGGTTCTAACATTTCCCTTATGAGTACAATACAAGTTTCAATTCCCTTATGAGCACCATACAGGTTTTAACATTTTCATTATGAGTATAATACTGGCTTAAAATATTTCCCTTTGAAACACAATACAGATTTTAACATTTCCCGTATTAGTACAATACATGTTTTAGCACATCTCTTATGAGTATAATACTGGTTTCGACATTTCCCTTATGAGTACAATTCTGGTTTTAACGTTTCCCCAATGAGTGCAATACATGAAACATTTCCTTTACGACTACAATACAGATTTTAAAATTTCCCTTATTAGTGCCATGCATGTTTGAAAATTTCCCTTATGAGTTAAATAAGGGTTGTAACATTTCCATTATTAGTACAATACAGATTGCAACATTTCTCTTATAGGAGCAATACATGTTTTAACATTTCCCCATCTGGCATACATTTTATTTTCGCATGTAGGTCGAATTCAACTGCATACAATATAGAACCTGATCTGCCGTGGCAAAATGTACTGACAGATGAGGGTCTGTGTTTTCATCCTGCTGATTACCCCTAACAAACTGCATCGACCCAGATCTGCTTACACATTATGCTCAGGCAGATCTGGGTCTGTGCAGTTTGCAGTTGGACTCGACTTATAAGCGAGTATTTACGGTATGTGTTTCATAGCTTTGAGTTTGATGATATATTTTTGCATAACTCCTACTTCTTCATAAAAATAATGCGTAAAACGCTTACGTGTCGGCCAGAATAGTAAAACCAGGGTGCACACCATCACCCCTCACAAAACAGGCCCCCCACTCCCGTGCCAGCACTGAGTAACTCTTATGAAACTGTTGAGCTTTCGTTGTATTCAGAATAAATTTTGACCAAGCACAACTCTCTTCTGAATGGAGCTATATAAATGAAAACATTCGATATTTTATCAAAGAATGCTGCTTTAAGTTCTTTTATTTGGAAAATAGATTAATAATGGTCTTCAACATTATGTTTCTAATTTAGGTTTTCGTCGTGAGCTTGAGATTTGTACGAATAAAATATGCTTAACAACGTCTAGGCTTGTTTTGTTTTTTTTAAAAACCATAACGTTTAACTCCTCAATTCACCTCCCCCCCCCCCGCTGCTTCTTCCTCCCTGATCCCTTCCCTCTTTTAGGTGGCAGGGGACAGTTTCGCATATTGGCCCCTGGCAAATTTCTTAACTTACGGGTATGGGGTGACTTTTTGAGCTATTATTGTGTAATAATTAAAGATATGTTCATATTTGTGAATTTGGTCTTTCCGGCTTGTGTTGTTCTTGAAACTGATGTTAGGCATGTACACCTCATGTAGTCTCTGCACAGTATGTTGCCAGTGAAATACCAATAGTCGGTTAGGAAGCAGAGCTAGCTACTTATGGCAGTAGACACGCTAGTTCAAGGCAAGTAGAATATCTCAAAAACTGATTGGATGAAAACTATCTTGAATAGCATCAAGCTATTAAGTAAACAATGTTTTTCAAAATTATCACCCAGGGAAATGACTTGTGTTTGCACGGAGAGCACCACGTGTTCTCAAAAATGGCCTTTGGACATTAAAAATGCATGTATAAATTTGGGGGTGGGGTGCATCAACTTTTCATTCTATGAATTTCCTTTGACTTGTCAGATTAAGTGAATGATATTCTTATGTGTTGTTCTATTATACCTATCCAAAAATATTAACCTTTTCGACCTCACTCATGTATTTTATTTTTTTTATGAATTTTTATATTAGGCAGGTATATGCAACATTAAATTTGTGCATACAAACTGTCCCCTGCCCCCTTAGTTTGGCTAATTACTGGTACCGACCTGGACCTTTTGCCCCTCCTGATATGAGCCTGCCCAGTCGGAAGATAACCGCTCTCTCATGCTCCTCGACAACCTGGGTTAGAACAAGTTTGCTGCTTTATAACAGAATGTGATGCTTACTTGATAATTGAAAGAACTGATTGCTAGAAGCGTCAGTTGTAATTTCAACGATGTGTTATTTATACTGTCGCTATTAAAATATATAATAATATAACTAATGGAAACAAGTTAGGTGTGATGCATCTTAATAATGTTATTTTCCATTCCCAATTACGTGCTCTACCTGAACTTTGCGTTCAAATATTAAGCTAAAAAGGTATTGACTGCAAATCCTGGTAACATTAAAATGAAATTTTAAATAGCATTATTCAGTATGGATCTGACAAAAATTTTTATGTTATTCTTTTTTAAATCGATGTTTTAGAAGAAAGCAGCAGATAAATATTTTTTAAAATCCTTTTTGCGGGTCGCAATAAACGTATCGTTTGGTATTCGTTTGTTTCACCACCATTTTCCTACAACACATTCTGAGCTCGCGCATTTCCGCTTTTTGTCTATAGCTCAAGTTGGTCTCGGACCACAGTTGGTTACTTTAGGCTTAGAGGTTGACCAAAAGAAGGAAGGTATTCCGAACAAATAGTACCGAGTGCAATGGTGTGTTTTACGGCTTGTTTGAAATGTTACAACTTATTTTAATGATAGCACTGTAGACTTCATAGTTTATAAAACTGTATTGTTAAATTGCATATTCTGCAATGAAGAGATTGATATGTATGTAAAATGTCCTTTAATTGCATATATAATCAAACACTTTTTGTTACTTCCATTGAGTCGGTCTGTTTATTACATTAATGAACAAACAAGGAGTCCATCAATACAATATGAAAAGTTCTGAATTTCATGTACTAAGGTGATTGAGTACGTGTAGAAATTACAAGGGTCTGTCAGTTATAGTACCAAATGTACAATAATGAATTTTTGAATATAAAAAGAAGGAAAATAACTGTGGTCTGGGTCCAGTTAGATAATACACACCGTATGTGAGGATTAAGTCAAACGGGAACAAGAGAAAGAAGTAGGAATATTACAGAATACATCAGAGCAATGAAATGGGAAGCTGGAATGCTATAAATTACAAGACTGCAGCCGAAAGTAAGATTCAAGTGGTGAACTTGTTTCCTTGTTCGCACAACCACGTGCTGAGTTTGCGCATTCGTTTCAATACCTGATATCGCATAACATTGCTGATATCGTATAACATTGCTGATGAAAACAATGACAAATAATGCGTTGTTCAGTGAGATTATCAAAACGTATTATTCATTGGGTTTTTAAAACGAGTTATTCATAGGGGTATTAAAACGTGTTACTCATTGGGTCAATGTGTCCTTTTGCTTAATAAATATAATTTCTGTCGACGTTTTTGTTCACCTGCACGAGTGTCAGACGAAGTACGTGTATTTTTGTTTAATATAGGTTGCAGAGCTACTTAAATGATCTTTCAATTTCGCCCCTTGATTGGAGTATTTATAGGACCTGGTCCAGTCGAAAAACAGGTATAGCGACATGCATGCGGTGTGCATGTATTGTGTGAGGAAGATAAAACATCCACATCATGCACATACTGTTTCATGCACTCAACCAGACCCATCATGAATATTGTAATGAACATAGGGTATGTGCTATTTTTATTTACGTCTCCGTTTATAGGTTTTGTTAGATTTTAGTGATTAATTGTTGATTATAGGGAGTCTGTGCTGGGAATATATTTTTCAGCCAATTTCTAGGAGTAGACGTATAATGCACAGCATTCACGAGAGTTTATGACAGCGTGGATTAATTTCATAAAATGGACCTTCCCTAATTTCTTAACATAAGGAAATTCTCTGAGTATTTCTAGGTATACGTGTCTAGTAATTTGATATAAAAAAAAAAATTTTGTTAGGTGTTTGGGTCGTGTTTTTTATTGCATGGCGTGAAGTATTAATATTCGTCTCGAAAAGGCTTACTAGTAATTCATACAAATGTGAAACTGGAGAGAAAACAAGTAAGTGTGAATTTAGAGTTTCGCGATGTGTGGTCATTAGGTGATTAGAGAGAAGAAAACCCTTGTATTCGCGCCTTTGAGAACTTACAGCTGACAACGTCTATTGTCTTGATGTCCAAGAAAATAGGGTAAACATGATCTATCAAGCCACGCTCACGCAGATGTATAATGAGACCCCTTGCGTGTAATAATATTAACCTGGACTGCCATACTGATAGGCTGCTTTTGGTGTTTGTTGGCTGATGTACAAGTAAGTGGCAAATATAAACTAATGCTGACAAAAAATCGTTCTTGTGTTCCTATTCCAAATTTCTTATATATGTGCCACGCGCTGAGCCTACAACATGTCAGAATGAAAGAGAATCATTATTAACGTTGACAATAGACAAAGTTTATTTAACTAAGGTTGGGTTTGCAGTATAAATATTAGTTCCCTAGAGCTATTCTACATAAAATAACAATAAAATAACATTTAACTTTATCGTACAAACATACACCTTGTATGCATGCATGCATGTATATAGACATAGATTCATACATACATACATACATACATACATACATACTTGTATACCTACGTTGTATGTTCGGCGTTCGTCCATAGATTGTAAGGGCCGTTTTGTAAACAACATTTTACACAGATGATTTTTGTCAACGATTGTTGATTATATTTTAAGATAATTGTTAGTTGTAGGTAAACATGTTCACTTGGAGCTGAGTTCAGGACAATGGTTTTCCCCTTGGAAAGTCCTAGTCTACCTGATATTTGCTATGTTCTGTAATAAAATTTTAGTTAGAGACCTGACCTTGTTTACAACTTAGAATGTTCTGGAAATGAACGTTTGATCCTCATGCTGTTGCTCATTTTGTCTTCGGTGTTTATATAAAGCTGTTTACATCAAAATTATTTATTTCTGTCTTAATATATGTAGTGGAATCAGTCTCTTATTGTGTTCAGTTAAAATCTGAGAGGATTTATTTGTTGAAATTATTCATAAGAATTGCAAAGTACTCATTATACTTTCGCACTAAATTAAAATTTTGAGATTATTACAAATTTATTTACAGACATTTTGGATTATATCAGTTTGATACATCAAGACTGATAAGTACATATGCTCATTTAAGACTATTATTACATCAGCACATTCAAGATTGGTAATTCTTTGGAACAACGCTTGAATTCATTTGGAAAACTATACCTTCAGACTTGTTATGGAAACATTAGAACTCCTTGGGATTTAATTCACAATACAATAGTTGTTAATTGTTTTAAAACTTGTTGGTTTCGCTCTTTTCTGTTACTTAGTTAAGACCATAGAGTTGTAACACATACATACATACGTAAGTACGTACGTACACGAGCGCGTGCGTACATACGTACATACATATAAAATAATTTAACTGATGTTTCAAATTATTTCAAATCTTGCTTCGAAGCTCAAAGGATATACATAAAATTCAATTTATAATCCAACTCTTACGCAGCGAAATCAATCTTAAAATTTGAACTTGTATGCAGTGTTCAAAAATATACATGTTTCAAGGGACACAACATACGCCATATTAAAACTATAAGCAACTCTACAAAACTAAAAACCAAACATCACACGTGAACTAGATTATTGCAACAGCAACAACATTACTTGTGTACAGTTGAAAAATGCAGACAAAAACCCCATTTATCGATGTCGTCAATGACAGTTAAATATTCGAGATTTATTTGGTTCATCAAATAACAAATTAAGTTTAATATTATTTCGATTATATTATTTACATCATTAATTCTTTGCGTTAGCAGAAACAAAAATACGTAATTCTGGTTAAGAAAACAATCATAGTTATGTTGAAAATCGAACAGAATATCTTTCTCTACCTTGATAATGGGTAGAAGTGACTAAGGAAACAGCGAAAAGAATCTTTTTACCTACCTTGATTATAAATAGAAGTGACAAAGGAAAAGTCGCTATTATTATTAGGAAGGAACAAATCGTCAGAATCCAACCGCAACAACCAATCCTAGACGATTCCCCGTCTTCTGTTTCGGCTGATAAATAGAACCAATTCATTATATGTTATATGTAACAACACGGCGTCTGTTTCATGTCGTCTGTATGGCTGCCGGTCTGTGTGTATTTACCAAAATTTTATTTGCAAACCACTCGAAACAATAGCGAAAAATGATTTTATTCTACGGTAGGTAATAGCAAAATGAAGTTTGTTATTTACTAATGTTGTAGGGAATTAGTTATAATATCAACCCATTCTCATCTCTGCAAATTTACAAATTAAAATTAGTTTCAATGAATCCACTCTTTGGTATGATTTTTACTGTTTTCATAAATTCTGAAAGCAATCAGCCTCGTTTAGAGAGTTTAATAATGAGATGATATGGTTGCCTTCATCACGCACCGGTTAAATTTAGCTGGTTTTATCTTTTATAAGTGACGGAACCCTTCTGACGCCACATGAAAAGCCATTACATGTGATATGCAACCCCATTTCCCTGTCTTTTCGTTGACTCTTATCTTTATCTCTTAATTTCACTCTTCGCCTGCATTGCATTGCAAGACTACTTTACTTTGTGCGATCCAGCACGAAATATATAATGTAATCATAAACGAATTTAAGTTTGAAGAAACGGGGCAAAGTGCGTGCTCATATCTGACTCAGAAAATATAACTGGAATGACACCCTTAATCACGCAGCAATATCGAACTCATTTCATATCTCGTTAACCATTCTGTTGGTCTGATGTGCCGATTTCAAGATGAAAAGTACCGTTATATACAATGGAAATCCTGTCTGATTTAGAAAAGTTATCAAATGTGGCTTTTGAGCTACGTTTGACGTGTTTGGGTGTCACATTAATCGCCATCGAAACAATAGTTTCCTTTTGCGTTGAGGTGTTAAATGCCGGATTGTTCTTCTATTAGTAGTCCAAAAGTTTATTTTGTTTTGCCTTTAAACAAGAAAAGAAGGAGTAAAAGACCAAACAAGGCATAGTTATTAGATAATAAATCAGTGGTAGTGGTGGTAACAATTACATGAGTTCAGTTATGATAATAAAGACTAGTCGTAACAGTGGAATGGCGGTTTCATCCCAGATAGACGCTTAGGTACATTTACCTAATTCAATATCATTTTACTAAGTAAAGAATAATCCTTATTCAAAATATCTTCATTGGAGCACGTATTTATCCTGTACCTGCATTATTTATATCTAAAGTCATCTAAAGTTTAAAGAAAAATGAAAACAAATATCTTTCACGCTACAGGAAAGTGTGAAAGGGTCATGATGGGAACTTTAAACTATGGACATTTGGGTGGAAATATAGTTAGACTTTGAGAATGAGAGTTATTATCCTTATTCACAGCTCATCTCTTGTGTCTCTACTCAAAGAGAGCTGTCTCCAACAACCTATATGTGGAGAGGGAGGCGTTGTTATCATGTTATGTGTCCGTCCGTCACGATGAGCTTGTAAGCAAACTATAGCGAGGACTATTGAAATAGACCAGTCTTGGTATATTTAGATGACTTGAGGGAGACTGAAGGCCTGATTACCTCTGGTAACCTTGATCGTCTAGTGACCTTGATCAATTTTCAAGAGCATAGGACGACATTTTGTTGTTTGAAAAGGGCTTCGGCTTCTATTCAAAATATCCTATATATCAAAGAACCAAACCAGATCTGCAAAAGGTTCTCAAGATCTATTTGCATTCTGGTAACCTCGACCCAGTATTCAAGGTCAAAGGGTGACATTCCGCTGGTTTATTCGTAATGCCGAGTATGGGAGCAAGGTACCTCGGAATCTATTATGCCAAGCCAGACCTAATTCGATATACAGATATCTTGTGTGTATCCTAACGTCAATGAGATTCTGTTGAACATGATTATATTTTCAAGGTCAGTTGGCGAAAAGGGCGTTCACTTACCTGATTTAATACGCAGAATTAACAGTGATTTAATGCTGGTAAATCAGACCTCAAAAGTTAAGAACTGAGTATTGGCAAGAGTGTGAGTGAAATTTGTAAAACTGGAATCCAAATGTGGATCAAGCAATCGCAACCCATTTTTTAATTGCGTGTGTAGAAGTGGGCGTTATTGTGTGAGTATAAATGTTATCCGGTAACCTTAAAAAATCTGCAAATGCTTTTTACTGCACTCCTATGACGATTTCATTCTTTCAACCAAGTTAGATTTTCTTTTCCTCCATTCAGTTCTTAACATTAGCGACCAGAAGTGTGTTGGTTTGCATACTGCCGGAACTAGGCCTGGTCTGCCGCCATGGTTTGTCCCTTGGAAGAGTGCTTTATCTCAATTTGATCTGCCAAGATATAGCTTTTATGTGTTGAATGCGCCTTAAAATCCTCAGAACAAGCAATCATATTATTTATAACATAACTATGCGCAAGGAGGTGTATTCCAAGTACCACAGTTCTCCTCGTGTAAGATGACTCGGATATAACTTATGGAATAAAATTTGTTGCCAAAATAATTGTCTCGTTTTCACTGAAAGCAATCCCTGAAATATCTATAAGCTAAAGAAGACACAGGAAAGGAAAACAATTCAAAGCTAGAGAAGTATTAATTTGGTATCCTTTATCACCTCAAGGAAGCCGAAGCAAACCGGAGACGAACGCATAAAAAGGATGTCTCACCTTTCTCACCTTTTACATTAGTCGCTAACAAGTAAAAAAATGGCTTTTCTGAAGCTAAGCATATATATATATATATATATATATATATATATATATATATATATATATATATATATATATATATATATGATTATTTTGATGTTCCTGATATTCTCAAATCGTTTATTTGCAAGAGAAATTTACAAAAAATATTCAACGTTCTTTCTGAATATAGCTGTTTTATTAATACAATGTAATATTTATGAATTTATTAACCTTTTTATAAAATAATACTTCAAGATCCTCATAGTATATTGACTTGATTGATTGTTACACAGGATCTGATTCCATTTTTGCAGTCGCCCATAAGTAAACCCTAAAAGACATTATATTTTGAAGTTTAAATTTTCAATGGAACCTACCTCCAATAATCTGACTGGAATGACGTAAGCTGCGATGGCTGTTTCTAATCGTACTCTGACTGCTTTTCATCTCTGACAGTTCCATGAATCAAAGTCACAATAGATAATTTTCGTAAAACCCTTCTCTAATGTACACAAAAGTGGTTTCCACGGCATTTAATGCATTCCACACATCTTCAGAGCTGTCGGTACAATGGTTGTCATATTATCAGTGAATCGTCCGTAAGTTGTTAGGGCTGATGTAATTGTTGACTTTAAATATATCAACATTTGCATATGTAATGGAAAATCGAAGTTGAAAAGATGATCGAATACAACAAGTCAGACGTTGTCTTTCAAACATTCTATTAGACATACGTATTAAATTTTATTACATTGATGTGTGAATTATGTATAGAACGTGATGGGTTTTTGTGAATCATGTCTCAGTATCTTTGGATTTTGTTGATTCATACTGGATACTACATCACGTATTGAAAGAAGATAGATAGGAACTTACAACTGAAGACTGATTAGTAGAGGATTTATTAACTAGAAGACCAATTAAATAGAAGACCGATTAACTAGAAGTCTGATTAAATAGAAGACTGATAAATAGAAGACTATTTAACTACATGTGATTAACTAGAAAACTGATAAATAGAAGAGTAATTAGCTAGATGACTGATTAACTAGAAGATTGATAAATAAAAGGCTAATTAGCTAGATGACCGATCAACTAGAAGACTAAAATACATTAACAGAGACTGATGAAATAAAAGATTGATTCAAAAGAGGATTAATTTAATGGAAGACTGATCAACTAGAAAACTGATTGACTTAAGACTGATTAAAAGAAGGCTAATTAACTAGATGACTGGTCAACTAGAAAACTGATTAATAGAAAACTGGTCAACTAGAAAACTGATTAATAGAAGACTGGTCAACTAGAAAACTGATTAATAGAAGACTGGTCAGCCAGAGAACGGATTAACAGAAGACTGGTCAACTAGAATACTGATTAATAGAAGACTGATAAATCTGTCTTTTCTCTTATTGAAAATCTATTGCTTATCGACTTTTCGAAAGTTAATGATTTTCATTGTTAACTTCAAAACAGAATGTCCAATTACCTCACTGCACCAGCCCCAGCACTATTTATTCACTCATGTCCTTGCAAAAACAAGTATGGCTGATTTGAAATATCACCATCACAAAGCCCATAAAAAATGAAATAGTTTTTCTTAATTTGTCATTGATGATAGAAATAAAAAGTTGATTTTATTTCGGCTAAGGTCTGTTTTAATAAAGTAGGTGGATTATATTCTAAGCTCTCAGACACACAAAGATTAGCTTCACATTACTACTAGACTAAAATATACCTTGACTGGAATCCATAGAACAGCAATTTATAACATGCAATCAATTTCGTGTAAATGAGCTAGTCGGCTGGATCTTACAAGAGTAACAAGTCCATTTCAATATTGTTCCCTGGTGGCTTAACAAATCGTAGTTGGTAATTAATGTACAAAGATATGAGCTTGATAGAGTTTCATATACCATTGTCACAACACTTATTGTTTTCGAAACAGCTAACCACTCCCGGTGTTGACAACATTTTATCATTAACTCTTTAGAAATTTGGCTATTGGCTGATCATTATTTTCTTGCAGTTTTTTTTCCCATGTGACAAAATGCACGAATGTTCATTGTTTCCTTGCTGAAAGCATGCGTCATCGACTTATACACATCCCGTTTTTAATGACAGGTACTAATACTTACTAATCAAGACAAGGATGTAGAAGAAAGTAGTAGAACAATTAGAATTTAAATTCCTAATAAACAAAAATTAAGCTACATATCCCTTACCTAGGTAGTATCTCCTTAAAAAGAAAGTAAAACCCATCCCTATGGGATCCCTAATAGATAATATTTCTATCCCAGACCATTCTCATTATTCTGACTAGTAGATAGAACGAAAAGGAAAGAAAAGATGGATAGAAGAATAAACACGCATACTTAAGAAAAGCAACAAACTGATCTTTTGCTAACATCAGATTCCTGTATGATGTTCAGGAGAATCATGATTATCCTTAAATTTTAGAAAAATGCTGCCAATACTGGTTTTGAATCTTGTATATGTGGTCAGTACAAAGTCATGCAAATTTGATTCATCAGTTTGGGGAGAAAATGTTACGAATATGTCAGTCCAAGCACTGGCCTGACCTTGGCTTACTCAGGGAGAAGCAAAAAACTATTTCTGAACGATTCTATGTAGAGTTAAGATTCGTTTGTAAGTTTGCAACATTTTATCTGCATTTTGTGTTGTGTTTTGTTTTTGAAAACTGCAAAACTCATTTTTGAAACGGTCAAATTAGATCCTACATACGATGAGTGAAATGTACCGTATGAAGAGCCAGGAAGAAGAAATACACTAACTCTACATGTTTTTTACGTAATCATTATCAATTATGTCAACGGCAAGGCGATTATAAAATACAAAGAGAGAGAGAGAGAGAGAGAGAGAGAGAGAGAGAGAGAGAGAGAGAGAGAGAGTAAATATGAGTCAGTTGATGAAATAATGAGAAATGTAATGTTAAAACTACCCATACTCACCAATATCAAGTGGTATACTTCCATTACTCCTCCATACTTTCCAATACTCCTCCATGCGATCCAATACTCCTACACTTACTAACTCACACGCCATTTTGAAGGACCAGCACTCGTAGTTTCTTATCAAAACCAGGCAGAGATAGGATGTTAAAAAAAATCGGTCATAAAAACAAAAGTAGAATTTAAATTCCTTTCAAACAAAAATTACACTTCCTGGCCCGAACAACCCTATATCCGTTATAAATAAAGTAAAATTCCTCGTGTATCATCTTTTTTTCTGTTTAAATGCTATTAATTTTCAATGATTATAATCTCTAAAATGTTACTAATAAAAGAGAGAAGGAGGGGAGGGAGGGAGGAGAAATAAAAATTGAAAAACGCTGATTATCACAGTGAGGGAGAGATTGGTAATTTATCTGGTGTGTGTGTGTGTGTGTGTGTGGTATCCATATTTTGAGAAAGAAACGACATCAAGACATGGAGACACTTATGCATTTTGTGTGGTATAATCAATAAGAATCACAAAGATTGCAACAATGCTATGTACATTTTAACATTTTACCTTCCCGATATAGATAAGCTTAGGCCAATGTCTCGTATCGGTCCAATAAGAAAAAGTAAAATTTGTTGAAGAGGTCAGCCTTTCATCATTCTACCAATGCATACACTTCCGATCCTGAACTTTTTTTCTCCAGATTTTTTAGCAAAATTTTTATCCCCCAACCCTGACATTTTTGTGTCATTGAATACTATAAAAGCCTATTTGGCACCTTTCCAAAAATGCTACCCTTTAAGTTAGGGTTAACCCTAACGGGAAATTTAACATTGTAACACTATGTCTTTTTGGCCTCTAATGTCAGTTTATCATTGAGACAATAGTATTTGGTTTCAATTACGGCACTCTGGATCGCTGAATAAAGTCCAACCTTATTTGACCCACCTACGTGTCTAGAATGCTGCATCCATTTGTCTTGAGTTTCACAGATGTCATGTAATCAAAAAAAAAAAAAAAGTTTGGCTGAATCCTGATAGATAAAAACTTAATTGAATTTACTTTACATAATGGCTAAGGAAAGAAAGAAGGAGGAATACATCAATAGAGTAAATTACCTTCGTTTTATATTCGCATCAGTGTATCTCGCAAAATTATGTGAATACAAATGATTTTTGTCTAGAAGCTTTGTATCCTTCGATCGCACAGTCTAAAATCACGCAAGAACATATTATGAGAAAAGGGAACAACTTACACTAAATTGTAAATTAGGGATATGTTGTAAAGTTTCATGACTGTAACTTGAACAGATGCCAAGAAACAAACTTAAAAACAAATTTTAACAAAATCGATCGAGTGTGATATATGGGTCAGAAAGATTTATATTGTAATACAAGTATTGTACGTACCAAAACGTAACTCTACGTAAGTTTCGTTTTTTTAGGCAAAATAGATCGTATATGGCAACAATAGAAACCTCCATGTTATCAAACAAGTATCGGGTAGATATATATCGATAATTCCGAGCCAATTGCGACTGTTTTTACTTTACCCCCCTCCCCTCGCAAAAAGTGACTCTAACAGCAATTTCAAAGCTTAGAGAGGTTTTGCTTATACAGCAACAAATCCGAATAACAAAACGTAAATGACTTAGAACTCAAAATGACAGAATAAAGGATGCCAGTTGTTCGCTAAAGTCATGCTGAAATGTTTGTGAGAAAACTGACTCTAGGTCCGATATTGCCAAAGACCGAATACTTTGTAGATTTATTAGTTCATAGGTTTAACATTATCGGCCTCTCAGGGAAAAAATATCAGTTTAACATGGGCGTGTTGGGACCCTGTTGCAACAAAGGGAAATTAATATTACGTTGCATTTTATAGGGACAACGTGAAATGAAATATTAAAAATGTCCATCGGTTTTGTATTATGAACCTATACAACTTCTGACGGGAATTTAACAATGAGGGTATCAGTTTTGGTTTCATGGGTTTCTATGGCCGTTAACAAGCTATGTAATGTAAAAAATAGCCATAGGTGAAATATGTGTGGGCTTCTATATGATCAGAAGGGAGTTTAATCTTACGCCACCATGTTGAAAAATGAATAGGGTCAAACGAAAAATGTAATGTTAAAAATATCCATAGGTTCAACGTTTGGCCATCTATTGGCTCCGATCGGTAGTGTATTATTAAAACTGCAACTAGCATTGAACACTCGGGTATCTACTATCCAAGACCTAGTGAGTTACTATCCAGCTCCAAGTTATCTACATTCCAACTCTCAGTTATCTAATATTCAACACTCCGTTTGGAGTGACCGTGGCCAATTTATCTACCATTCAACACCCAAACTATGCTATCAACATTCCGCCGTTTGAGTCGCCAGCTACCAGCGATCTGACATCTAACACACAGTTATCTACTATCCACCAACCAGTCATCCACTATCCAATACTCCACATATACTGTACAATATGCCATTTAGATTGACTAAAACCCATTCGTATACTGACTACGAGGTATATGATATTGAAGAAGGAGTGTAAAAAATAATGTAATCTTTAAGAAACGAAACCAACTGTCTTATCACCCTACAACTACCATATAATTCGTTTTATCGACACAGTAAAATATGTTTATATATCATTTTAGTCATATTTGAAAATCAACCAAGACACATAATATATTTTGACATATTCTCATAAACAAGAATCACAATAAAATTTTAAACACACGACAAAATTTCATTTTTCCTTTCTTTTACTGTAATTTGTTTCATAATTTTTTTTTTTTTTTTACAAGAATAGGTTTTCTGCTGTTTCATCTGCTGGATCACTTCATAATCTTTGGTTGAAATGGTTCGTTTTCTTTTTCTTCTTATTCGTATTCTGCTGGGAATATTTCATCCTTTTTCTCTTTTGTTCGATTCGTTGGTGCACTCTGTAGATCAACGTCCTTTTCCTTAGTGATGGTAACAGGTATCTCTACGTTTGTCACTTTTTTTTCTCCTGTCTTAGAGGTTCCTTTCCTTTGAAGCTGTGGACTGGGGCTCAATGACCTTTCTCTTGACATAAATAACAGGTATCTTCACTTTTATTTTGAGAGGAGTAGTCTGGAGGTTCTCCACAGGTTTTTTGGGGGTGTACCTTCGAATGACTCTCTGTGTCTGGGACGAGGCGTGTGACCTGTTGTGGCTCTTCCACATCCATTTAATCTAAATAATATATTAGTAACCTCCATAAAAGAATACGTGTACCCTAAATTTTGGCCAAGTTAGGGACCGACTATTAAATGTTATGACGAAGATAATGTTGTTTTCTCCTTATGCCAAGATAAAAAAATATTCCCAGTGCAAAATATGATGGATTTGCATTTTGTTACAAATCAAAGCAAGAATAATTTTCCAGGTATCTGAGGGTCATCTTTTAAAATACATAAAACCTTCGCAAAAGTTAAGGACTGTGCCTTTATTATTTATTTTTTTTTTTTTTCAGCAACATCATTACGATGGTGGTGGTTATGACGATCGTATTAATGTCGATGGGAGCAAAATTACATGATAATTATGTTGTGATGATTACACTGTCGACCGGTCCTACAATACTTTTGCAATGGCGTCGCCAGGTTTACTCTCCGCCATTTTGATTGCTGATTTGCGCTGATGGGGATACCAGGATGTAAAGCGACATCTTTTCCTACAGCCAACATAAAAAGTAATTTATTCTCTAAATTGTGTGCTTCTGCAACAACATTGTGTTAATGTGATATCAAAAGTCCGTTTCTTTGGTTCAATGCGTCTATTGCAACAGTAAACGAGTCTGTTTTCACACTAAATTGTGTGCTACTGCAACAATTCTTCACCAAAACGTGTGCAACTGTAACACTAAAACAGGTTTCGACAAGAATATAAATCCGTTTATTCACTAAACTGCGTGCTGGTTGCAACAGTAAAAAGCAGTTTTGTTACTAAATTTTGTGTTACTGCAAATTTAAAAGTATGCTCTGTTCTACTGCTACAGTTAAACCTGGATTCCTAAAATGTCTGATACTTACATATTATATGAAGACATTGCTTTCTGATGTAGCAACAGGACTCGACGTACTGAAGAAACGGGGTTTTAGAGTTGTAATGGCATACATTTTAGGGAAGAAATTTACTTTTTACGGTTGTAGTAGCATACACACTTTAGTGAACGAAAATCAACTTCTTTTGTCGCAGTTGTAAGCTACTTAGTGAAGACATTAACTTTATTGCTACATCAGCACATAATTGTGTGTGTGTGTGTGTGTGTGTGTGTGTGTTCTTGGATTTTCAACGTAGATTTAACAATTTTAGTCATATTGCTACCATGTCTGTGGTGAGGCTGTTTATAGTGATGTGTAGCACTGGGGCATCATGCCGCAGACATGTCCCATCATGTCCCATCATGTCCCATCCAGCCACATTACCCTGACACCAGGCCGACCAGACCTAACATTAACCTGTTAATGCTAAGTGCCAAGTCAGGTAGCTGCTAGTACCATTTTTATAAATCTTTGGTATGACTTGGCCTGGTTTCGAATCCGCGACCTCCCGCATCCGAGGTGGACGCTGTAACCACTTAGACCACGGGAGCGGTCAGCACAGAATTTAGGAAAAAGAAAATCAACCGATTTTTACTGGTGCATAAAAATACATTTTAGTAAACAAAAGGGATTTGGCTGGTGAAATAGCACATGTTTTAGGGAAGAAGGAGACATTTTGTGCTGCGGTACAACACAAGTCAGTAAAGAAACTAAACAGTTTTGTTCCAGTAACACATATTCTGGCAAAAAGACTGATCTTTACTATTACAGATACCTCCCTTTTAGTGAAGAATCTGTTATTGTTGCAGTAGTGTATATTATAGTGAAGAATGTATCTTTACTGTCAAAGTTGCACACATTTTCAGGAAGAAACTGATGTTGGTATTGCAGTAGCACGTACCATAATGAGAAAACTGATATTTACGTTTGCAAAAGCACGAATTTTAGTGAAGAAACTGAATTTTATTTTAAATAAAATAGCCCAATTCATACATCTTTTACTACTAAGATAATGCTTTATTTCGTTTGGCCAAGCAGAAGACAAACAATGAGCGGACGAATTGCATTTTAATCCCGAGACACAAATTTTCTAGCTTCGATTTCAACTACAAGATTGATATTCGACAATAATCAGAACTATGAGTCAAGACAGCTTCCAAAACTTCAACAAATAAAATTATCGGTAGCACGTATTACAGTTCAAAACCAACTTTTGTATCCTACAGTAGCACACAGTATAATTAAAAAACCCTGACTTTTTACTATTGCAGTAGCACACAATTTAGTGAAGCAGCTACATTTATCAATAGCATACTTAAACGGACTCCGATACAATTTTCCATCCGTAGATACGGAAGAGCAACAACAGAGATTTACATAGACTCGTTCGAATGCACACTTCTCACAAGATCTGTGGAGTAACTCGAGACTACTGCTCTCGAAATAAAAGTAAAGATACCTGTCATGCAATACAACACAAATTAGTGAAAATCTGACCTTAGCTATTATAATATTATACAGCTTAGTAAAACAACCGACTTTAGCTAATGTAGTACAACACAATTTAGTGACAAAACCTGACATTTGCCGTTGTAACACAACACAATTTCAATTCAGTTTAATGGAAACGAATGACTCAACAATTGTCACACAATACAATTTAGTGAAAAACTGACCATAGCTATTGTAATACAACACAGTTTAGTGAACAAACCTTAGGTATTTAGTATCTCGATGTTAAATTCCATTATGTCTAATAGTGACTCGCAGTGTTCAAGTTCCAAAAGTTTGTTGGTGACCAAAACGCTGTTGTTAAGTTTCTGTAAACGCTATAGGGGTGAAAATAGCGCAATACATACATCTTATATTACATAGGAAATAGTTTTTCTGCTTGGCCAAGCAGAATTGAAATAATTAGCAGACGATTTACATTTTAACCCCAAGACACGATTTTTCTGGTCCCGATTTCAACCTCAAGATTGATTCCGTTTTATGTTTCGGTACCGACACCAGAACAAATAATGTTAATCTGAAAGAGAATAGCTGACCTTCGATTTTATATTATATTCAAGAATATGCGTCGAGAAAGCAAATTGTCTGTAGTACAGAATTTAGTGGGGAAAAATAAACGTTTAGAACTGCAGTGTAGAAACCCCTTTCCCTAAGATAATACACTCATGCAATTTCAATCATTAGATATGAAAGGGTCACAACACGTAATACTTTTCGTCAGAGATGTACAGAGAGTCATTCGAAACTCCAGGCTACACCTCTCGAATTAAAAGTGACGATACCTGTTATTTCGGTAAAGAGAAAGATCATTGGAGACCATAATGTCATTAACTTCAAAGGAAAGGAATCTCTAAGACAGGTTGGAAAGAGCAACAAACGTGGAGATACCTGTTACCATTGTCAAGACAAAGGACCTTGATCTACAGTGTACCCCAAAGGAAGGGGGGGGGGAAGAGGAAATGTCAAAAGCAGAGGAGGAAGGAGAACAAGCAGAAGAAGGGCCCGTTACTGCAAAGAATTTTAAAGCAGCACCAGCAAAAGAAACATTAGAAGATCCCACTGAAGAAAAAAGTTAAAAAACAGAAATACATTAAAAGAAGATGAAAATGGAATTTTGTCCTGTGTTCATTTTTGTGATTCTTATTCATGAGAATACCCCCCCAAAATATTAAGTGTCTCTATGTTTTCATTTATTTTTTAAATATGCGTAACATGATATTCAAACAAATTTTACTGTGTATGTAAATGATCATAGGATAGATATAGGGTGATAGAGAAACTGGTTATGTTTATTAATGATTTACATTCTATGTTACATCCCTTCTTTTACATCCTATTATGTGTAGTCAGCAGATGAGTGGGATTGGCCACTCCAAATGGCGTAATGAATAGTAAATGTCGAATATTGGAGAGTAGATAACTGGTTATTGGATAGTAGATCACTGGGTGCTAGCCACTCCCAAGTGTTTGATAGTAGTTGTAGTATTAGCATTATATTTCCCTTTTGACCCTATACATTGTCAACATGGTGGCGTAAGGTTAAATTCCCGATTGGTTCTATAACAGCTGACGTAATTTTCATTTAAGCTATGGAATTAATTATGATAGGCGTGAGAGTTTCACAGCATCTGTTATTTAGAAATGGCAGTGACAAAAGCAAATCATTTTAGAGGATGATGATTCACCTCTAAATTTCTTTAATTTACTAAAACGTTGGCTAGGTATTTATAAATAAATCTTTATAGTTCAGTGTCATTGAATATTTTCAGTCCTCTTAAATTCTGCAAGATAAATATAATCTATGAGAATTCGACATGTTCTGAACGTGATATGTATGTATATTTAATTTGTATTGTTTGTTAGTTATTTTATTTCAATATATGCTGTTGATTGTGTAACACTGTATGTTGAACTGGACGATGTCAAAAATCATGTATGTATGTATGTATGTATGTATGTAATGTGTCGAATTTTGAAGAAATACTGAATCTTCAAGTTGAATAAATTGTGCATTAAAATTTTATCATAGTCAAGCCAGAAAAGCCTATGAGAAAGGTCACTTTGACATTTCCCTTATTTCATCTGTGAAACATGAAGGACCTACGTTAAGGTTCAGTGGAATTGACCCAGTCATTGTAACGGTATCTTGGCAGAGAGTACATTAGAACTACCGACCGTATATGTTTGTAAAGGACCCCATGTCAAATAATTGATCTTCAAAGGAAAGTTGATTGCATCTTATTCTAGGCTGTCAAAATCTGATGATAGACATGATCATTTTGGGGAAAATTAGGAACAGTTGCTTCCGATTGGTCAGTTAAAATTAAGGCGTACACTATGGAAGTTATGGGAGTTTAAATTTACCGACCTTAGTCAAAATTATTTAGTCAGAAATCTTGCTTGAGAGAAGACAGGTTGACGCCGTGGGAAACCTAAAAAAATAGTGTTTTCCCTCGTTAACAGGTAAAGAGGCCAGATAGCTGTCTTGAAAGGAAAAGACAGGCTATAGTGCTAGGACACACGGTTTGTGTGGAAAAGAAACAGCATTAAGGGAACAGCTTTCTATATCCCTCCCCAAGAGGGATACTATGTTTACTATGTTCTTTATTATAATTTTAGTAATAAACCTGCTAATTATAACCAAGATTTTATCTTGTAAACATTTGGAACCTTCTAGAATAAAATTTTCCATTAGGAGGTGGGTGTTTTGTTTAGAAAATAATATATAATAGATAGATAGATAGATAGATTTTGTGTTCTCAAACATTTTTTGATAGACACCATATACTATTGGCTGAATAGTCAGACAGCTCAAGTAAATGAATTGAAACACGGTGGTGCGCAAGGGGAAGAATGGCTTATTATACTAAATATAAAGGAACAGGGGACATAACACCGAGTGAATTTCGTTTCGTTGAACTTATCTCCCTTACACACTCACAATATCGATCGTTTCCAGCAGCGTCTGGTGCAATTTGCATCCTTGCTGCGTAGATGTTTGCCAGTTTTCATGATATGGCGGCGACAAAGGGAGAATTTAGACCAGTGAATGATGCCGATATAGGTAAGTATTTGATATGAGAAGGAATAATGTCACGTAAGCACGCGGTGAAAATAGCGACAAGGAATTGTACTATTTGTGCAACATCGTATACTACAGTATATGTACGCTACTCTTCTGGAATAGAGTCAAGGCTTTTGAAGCTGAGGAAATTCATCGACGTTTATGTAATCAGTTAATAGCTTTTAACTCCATTAGACTTAGCTTTTCTTGCATTTTCCTGGTCAGTATAGTATTTTACAGCTGTTATAAAGGAAGCGATTTCGTGTGAAATGTATACTATTCTGTTGCAAATTGCTATGCGTATGTTTACAGCGAGTACAGTAGCGCCGGGATAAATTTTGTAAACCGCAGGGGTTTATGATATATACGGTAGTTATATAAATCTACAGCTGCTTCGAATTTTTTTCTTAACTTTTTTTTTTTTTTTTATGGACGAGACGTCACACCCCAGTTGCGTCAAACATACTTATTAAAACCATCTAAATTGAAAGTTTTAAGTGTACAGTATTTAGATTATAATAACCTACCAATGACGTGTTTAAAGCGAAAAACTGCACACCACAGCATTCGATGAAATGTATGTGTGTGTGTGTGTGTGTGTGTGTGTGTGTGTGTGTAAAGTCAGCTGGAAGAGATAACCGATGATTTTTTAAAACAAACTTGACCACTGAAATTAACTTTGCACACTGCAATCTTTCACAAGGTAGAATGCCATGAATGAAGTAGTTTGGATAGTATGACTTAAATGTTTGATTTTGCAAAGTTTTCAATCTTTTTCATCAGTGACATTTTTGAAAACCATTTAAGATGTTTTGTTTCAAAATTTTTATCAGTGCTAAATTTCTCCACCTAAAGTCTGTTAATGTGGATTTTTATTCTTTATTTTTACTTATTATCATTCCTTTAAATTACTTCAGTGAAGAAAAATATTCTGAATCACCATCCCAAGATATTCACGAATTAAGTTCCAAACCCAAACCCCAGTAACATAGCAAACAGATAACACTTTATTATGTCCTATTTGGCTTTATAGGTCACACAGAGTAAATTACTATTTTCTTTCAGAAAGAGTTTAATGTCAGTATTATCCATAAAAAAGATTTAAATTTCAGTATTATCCATCAAAAAGAGTTAAATTTCAGTATTATCCATCTAAAAGAGTTACATTTCAGTATTATCCATCAAAAAGAGTTACATTTCAGTATTATCCATCAAAAAGAGTTGCATTTCAGTATTATCCATCAAAAAGAGTTATATTTCAGTATTATCCATCAAAAAGAGTTATATTTCAGTATTATCCATCAAAAATAGTTACATTTCAGTAATATCCAGCTATTAATTTCAAGTAAAATCTAGTTATCCTATAAATGAAAAGCACATTTATTAGTTTCTTGGTAAACACCTTGTGCTGAATACCTAGGTAACATAAATTCTGAAAAAATGATACCCATAATATAAACAAGACAGATAAATTACTTTAATTTTTTTATTTCAAGATTTGAAATAAAGAAACAGTTTTTAAAGAAACAAAAGGTATCATTGGTCACAATTACTGCATTATATATGTAATTTTCCAAACATTCTTCTAACTAGTTAATAATTATAATATTTCTTAATTTTATTTGCTGACAACACATAGATGCTAAGTGACATAGGCTTGAGACTATTACATTATGTGACATAGTCTTTAGACTATTACATTATGTGACATAGGCTTTTGACTATTACATTATGTGACATAGGTTTTTGACTATTACATTATGTGACATAGGGTTTTGACTATTACATTATGTGACATAGGGTTTTGACTATTACATTATGTGACATTGGTTTTAGACTATTACGTTATGTGACATTGGCTTTAGATTATTACATTATGTGACATAGGGTTTTGACTATTACATTATGTGACATTGGTTTTAGACTATTACATTATGTGACATAGTCTTTAGACTATTACATTATGTGACATAGGCTTTTGACTATTACATTATGTGACATAGGTTTTTGACTATTACATTATGTGACATAGGGTTTTGACTATTACATTATGTGACATAGGGTTTTGACTATTACATTATGTGACATTGGTTTTAGACTATTACGTTATGTGACATTGGCTTTAGATTATTACATTATGTGACATAGGGTTTTGACTATTACATTATGTGACATTGGTTTTAGACTATTACATTATGTGACATAGGCTTTAGACTATTACATTATGTGACATAGGCTTCGGACTATTACATTTTGTGATATTTGTGTTCCGATGATATAAAATTTGTTAACTTTTCTTGCAAATTATAAAACCAAAACAAGAATATATGTGTTTCCAGTTGGCCAACCTTCCCTGTTTTTCGTTGTCGTCCCTAACACTCTTCCCCACTCCACCCCCGGTAAAAAAATTCCCAAAATTAATTTGTGCATCTAATTGAGACGGTTGAGCCCAGTACTTGAAGTTCTTTGCACGTTATATATGCTAATCATTAAAATATATATATATAGTGTTTAGAAAATGAAATATCTACCCACCCTAATTTTAAAACCAGCGCAATAGGAAACACATATTTTGTGGGGGGGCCTAAGCATGTTCATAACTGTCAATTTATTTAATATTATCAAATAACTGATGCAGTTTTCAGAGATGTATAACTTCTACTAAATGTGTGGTGCTACTAGAGGAAAGTACCATAATGTAGCAATTTTCTGCACAGACAGGAAGAATGGGCTTTTATTTATCTAACTGAACAATATATTTTCAAATTGAATTGTAATATTGATGGGTTTAAGAATGGTTGCAAGAAATACCATGTGCAGGAATATATTTGAAGTTCTTCAGTGTAGATATGTCTTCTGTGTGTGTTGTTATGTATATTTTTATGCATGTGTGGCTTTAATTATCAGGTAATTAGTGCAGTTACTCAGTTTTTTAAACATATTTTGGGATTTGACTGTTCAGTGAAAACCTTGTTTGCATGATGAAGAGATTTGTGGTAGAGAAATGAAATTTGGTAGGCAAGTTTATAAATTTTTTTAACATTTCAGACCAGGATCTTTTTGGTGTGCAATGGGGACAAATGTACTATACAATGTACACATTGACAAATCACTCTGCTCCTTCAATTTTTGCTTGAAGAATTATTGCCCTTTTTGTAGCATGGCATATTGCGATGTAAAGCACAACCTTTTTATAGCCCACAAATCCCCCATTTTATCCTGCATTTATTTATGGATCACCGAAATGTAATCCTCATTATGTAAAAGATGCACGTTTTGACAAATCATGGTTTTTGTAAGACGTATTGTCCATGCTGGCTTAAAGTAGTATGCAATGTATGACAAAATTTTGTGATTGCAGCTGTATTTTCAGTTTTTATTTCATTGCTGTGAAATTTATTATGGTCATCATGAGAATATATGCATGTTGACAAATCATTATACTCTGTTTTCATAAAACTGATATAACTTAATTTACTTTAGAGTCATCTCCACTCTGTGTGTATTGATGGGGTTAGGGACAGGCAGGGTATATTTACACAGTAAAAATTTCTTACCATTCCTTAGTTATTGCAGCATAGACATCTTGATATGATCCTGTCACTCTGTCACTCATGAGAAGCTTGTTAGCAGAATTATGCAGAAACCTCTCAGCATCAATAACATAAATTTGGATGCATATTTTTATGCATGTGTGGATTTAATTATCAGGTAATTAGTGCAGTTACTCAGTTTTTTAAACATATTTTGGGATTTGACTGTTCAGTGAAAACCTTGTTTGCATGATGAAGAGATTTGTGGTAGAGAAATGAAATTTGTTAGGCACGTTTATAAATTTTTTTAACATTTCAGATCAAGATCTTTTTGGTGTGCAATGGGGACAAATGTACTATACAAACACCGATCTACTGTATGTACTTGCTTATAAGTCAAGTTCATGTGCAAACTGTGCAGTCACAGATCTGCCATGATATGATGCACTGGAAGATCTGGGTCTATGCAAGTGTTAGGAATAATCATTAGAACAAACAGTGTAGACCATAATATGCTGATGCTTTATGTAACAGCAGATCAGGGTCTATGTTTTTTGCAGTTGGGCATGACTTATAAGTGAGTATATATGGTAGTTCAACAAATTGTTGGGATAGTAATTGTATTTTGAAAATAAAATAATTTAACCAGAGCTTTCATCAGTCAATATTCATCTGTGTGAAATTTAGTCTGAATTTACACAATTAAACTATTGAATTAGGTGGTGTGTATACTATTTCAGTCAATAATATACCACATAATTTCCTATTAGCCTGCATACACTGTACTCACAATAATGCCAGAAGCTATGTGGAGCTGTGTGCAAGTGTGGAGAATACCTAGTACAATCTTGGCCATAGGGTGTACTTGTTGTCTCATCAGCAACAAAATATCAAGCATAGCATCCATCCATCCATCTGTCCTTCTCTGACATCAAGTTTTATTTATAATTTTTTTAAAGATCAGTATCTCCAGTTTTCCTCAGGGGATCATCATCAGACATTGCCACAATTTCATCAGGGGTTTTGGAGGGGGTGGGGGGTGGAATATCCCTTGAGATTGATAGCCAGGGAACTTGAAGGTCAAGGTGACTGCAAGTAGTTTTAATTTCATGTGAGTGATCAGTGGCTGAAGATTTTAGATCTGGTGGTACTATTACTGACATGGATGAACTGGCATCAAAAAAAGAAAAGATCTTTACCATTTCATACAAATATTGTTACTGCTGTCATCAGAGGGTCATAGATCAAGACCACAGTAATTAGTTACATATTTTAAGGGAGATAAAGACCATAACTGTTTTATATTTGTGGATACAGGCATGAAACTTTGAATCAGATTCAACAGTGTGCATGACAAATCTTCGGTGATGATGGATTCAGGCATCAAAAGTCAAGGTCACAGGGTCACAGAGTGATAATTGTTTGGGTTTTTTTTTGATAAGTTATTAAGAGCAAAATGGAAGGGTGTTATCTTTTGTTTACAGCATTTATTATTTTAGATTTGTCACATATTAAAGGAAAACTGATGTGGTTAAAAGGTAAGGTGTCAAAGTCATTGGTTTATTCTGTCATATTATTAAGTCTGCAGGATCATTGCAGATGAGGTCATAATTTAATTTGTGGATTTGTTGTAATGGATATTAAACATCACTTAGTCTTTATGGTTTGATAAAATGGTAACTAATATTTTGTTACAGCTAAATGATCATTGTTTAGCTTCAGTAATCAGTGGATGATGCATTTTGCAGCACTGGCTGTGGATTATTGTCCCCTCATCCAAGCATTTGTGAATGATGAAGGGCATTGCTGGAGTAAAGCCTGTTGTACAATGCATTGATATGTTTGCTGGTGTCCCAGTCCTTACCTAACAATCAAAACTTTTAGTGCCACATTGTTTTATGGGTGTGTTGCTGACAACAAAAAACTGGCATCTATTTGTGAAAAAGCCTGAG
>JAECUM010050724.1:0-15001 GCA_016617855.1 Megalonaias nervosa | reverse complement strand
TTTACCCAAAATACATATAGTGGTTGATAAGTCACTACCTTTAGGATATCCAGGTAGACCCATTATTTCTACGTGTAACTCAATTACAAATAATATATCGCAATATATTGATTATATTTCACAACCACTGACGAGATCATTACCTTCATATGTCAAAGATACTCTTAATTTCATTACCAAATTCAAATCTTTACCGAAGCTAACTGAAGATTCATTCCTAGTTACACTTGATGTGGTTTTACTCTACAGGAATATGCCACACAATGATCGTATCGAAGCATGTAAATATTACCTTGAAGAAAACAAATATACATGTAAACTATCAAAAGAACATGTTTGTGATTTGATAAAACTTGTGCTCGAAAATAACTTTTTTCAATTTGGTAATACAAACTATCTCCAATAGTTGGGAACCTCACTGGGTAGTCCTATGGCACCTTCTTATGCATCTTTATTTATGGGGAAATTAGAAAATGACTTTCTAAATAAATGCCTCTTAAAACCAAGTGTTTGGTTAAGATTTTTAGACAATATCTTTATGATTTGGAATTACTCATTACAAGACCTTTGTTATTTTGTAGAATGTTTAAACAAATTACATCCAACAATAAAATTTACATTCAATGCATCTAAAACTAAAGAATCATTTTTGGACGTAGAGGTCGTGAAAAAAGAAAATAATGACATTACTACCATGTTAAAAACACTAATATTTATCAATATGTTGAATATTCTTCATGTCATCCTAAATCATGTAAATACGGGATACCATATAGTCAAGCAAAATGATATAGAAGAATTATTTCGGATGACGCTGTTTTTAAATGATCTTTGACAGAGTTAGGTGAGCATTTTTTTAAATACAAATTACCCAATTGACATCATTAATACTGCTTTCCAGAAAGTTTCTTTTCTTACGCAACTTGAATCTTTACAATGTAAAATCAAAAATAGAAATGACGATATCGTTCCTTTTGTTATTGAATATAATCCAAGTGTGCCTAATATAGGTAAGATTGTCAATAAATATTGGGATTTATTAAAATTATCATGTAAAGCAAGTGCTAAATCGCTACACGAAAGCAAACCCATTATTGCTTATAAAAGGCCTAAAAATCTTAAAGATTTCCTAATTAATTCTAAACTAGGAAAAACCATTATATGGAAAGGGATCATCACCCAAATGTCATAGACCTAGATGTTCGTACTGTTATTTTATTAATGAAAATACTTCTTTCAATAGTAATAATACGAAAGAAACTTTTACTATGCGCTGTAATACTAATTGTGAAACATCAAATGTTATTTATTTGATCACATGCAGAAATGTGGCATCCAATATGTTGGACAAACCAGTCAACAAATATCTAAACGTATGAACCAACATAGATCGACATAAAAAATTATATCGATTAATCATTTTCATCTCATGTTGCCGCATATTTTGACAAGAGTTCCCATACTTTGCAAAATTTCTCCTTTCAACCTATTGTTATAGCTGATTCTGAGATGCAATATATGCTAAAGGAAACCTATTAGATTCACCGTCTTAATACGGTAAATTCAAAAGGTCCAAATTCCAAAACACAATACGACAATCATTAATCAAATTAGTTTCTTCTTTTTCCTTTTTTTCTTTTTTTTTTCCCCTGTCTATAATTACTTAATAATATTTTAATATTATTCTAATTTCCTGAATAATTTAACTAGTGAAAGTAAAAACTAATCTCATGAAAATAAGTTTAATATTCTTTAACAATGAAAGGGCATTTCAACATTAATTCTGAATATATTATGCTTAATTATTTATAAAATACTTATTTATTTTATGATTATAAGTATCATGCACACCATAACTGTTTTATTATATAATTTGAGTTCTGATGAAATATTGAACATTCGTCAATAATATATATATATATATATATATATATATATAGTATATATATATATATATATATATATATATATATATATATATATATATATATATATATATATATATATATATATATATATTACAAACCCAGTGTTATTGGAGGGAGGTTGGGCAGGGTTAGGGTGTACAGGAACATGTCATAAAATAAAATGTGTTATTTTCCGTGCCTAGACTGTACGTAGTTCAAGTTTCAGTTTAAAAGTCAACAAGTTTTTTTCCCAAAACAAATTTCTAAATTGTCTCAGTCTCATTGTGTATCAAAACATGTCAGTTTGAAAACTATGCTATACATAGAGTATTTCAGAATAAGCCGTAATATGATTGGGCATTAGGTTAGGTCCAAATTGAGTTTGATCGTTTCTTTCAGGATGTAAAGTTTTCTTTTTGAAAAGGGGTGTCATCGATGTTCGAGTTACAAATAATTTTTGCCCATTCTATAGATTTACTGGTCGCATATGTTTAGAATACTTTTACGGTAAGCAAACCCAGCATCTACCTTACCAACATGAGAGTTTTCGATGTTATAGTTGTACAATTCCGTTGAGATAGGCCAAACGGCGGGAACTTGTCGCAGGTTACCCGGAGTGTAGAGACTATGAGTGCTCAATTCACCCTAAATGTGACGCTAATCCAGAATATGTGAACTGCCGACAAAATACTGCTATCCATTTATGACTGGAACGACAAGATACAGCAAGGTTATCTAAAGAGCATGTGATGGCATCCATTTACAGCTGGGACGACTGAATCTAGCATGTTTGACTGTCCAGCATACGATGATATCCCTTTACAGCTGTGTCAACTGGATTCAGCCATTTTAAGAGGCAAAAGGATGCTGGTACGTGTCTGCAGTTGGGTCGATTCCATACAGCAAAGTCAACTTCCAAGCGGATTATGGTATCTACAGCTGGGATGACAGGACGAAGAAAAGTATTGACCCGGCCGAGGCTGGTGTCTATCTAAGGGTGGGATGATATTATACTGGTAACTACCAAGCAGATAATGGAAATTACTTACAGCCTAGTCGACCTAATCCATAAATATTAACTGCCCAACGGATGCTAGTACCCGTTAACAGCTGGGAAGACTGGCCCCACCTATACGTTCTCAGCTCCAAAACGCAAACATTAGTGGCTAAGGCGGAACTGAAACCCATAACGATTGGATCCTGATTCTGCAGTGTCTACCAACAGACCATGTTGCTTCTGCATCCGCGAAAAGCTTTGATCAGTTCTGGCAGCAAAAACTCAAACTAAAGACAAATAAGTTTATTGTCGAAAGAATGAGGACAGATATATGAACCTATATTCTGAGACTTATTTTTTATTAATACTAGCACTGAACTTCGGTTATATTTTCCTTACTATAACTCTACTTTATTTCATTCCTTTTCTAGGTCGCAAATTAACTGGACATGTCTATAAACCGATGATCCTGCCGGTCATGTGTAATAACACGAACACATCTTCAATTAAAATTGGCAGGAATCATGCTTTCGATTACGCTAATTATATAATATATGATGTGACAAGTAAGAGCTGTACATATTCCAATGTTTCGAAAGACTATGTGAATCGCATTGACAGCTGTGTGTTAAATGATACGACCTTTAATCTCACCTTAACAGAACTCACATGGTCAGAGTAGGGCACCCATACTGCCTTGGATGACCAGGGGTTCATTTTAGATTCCATATTTGTTGGAATTTTAGGTAAATATTTCTTGCTAATTCATTGAATCACATATACTCTACTTTAATTTTTTTAGCCGTTCGTAACTTTACCAAATTAATCGAGCAAAAAAAATACTTTTATTTAAAATTCATTTTCATAAAAATGATATGTATGGTACTAGAATATTATGATTATACATTTCTCAGCCTAAGAATGCTTTAATAAATTGAGTTTATTTCTCGATGACGATAATTTATTTCCGACATGGCTTTTTGTTTGCTTGATTTTGTGATTATATGCTTTCTAAGGATAAGACCAAGAATTACCTTGTAGCGTTTCGACATAAATATTAACTAAATTTTACCCGTTGCAAAAGCTAATCAAAAAGATTTTTATTTTGGAATTTTTTCCGTTTGACATTTTGCAAATGTGCTTAGAAAGTTTGCTAAAAACGTGGACATGGGCTCACATACGTTTTCGACCTGTTGAAAATGGTCGGATACTCAGCAAGTTCAGAAGAAATCGGCCTTATCCGAGACACGATTATCAAAACTGGGAGTGATTGAACTTTAAATATTGCAAGTATTAATAAACTTACCATAACTATCGTATCAGCGATTCTCTCTCTCTCTCTCTCTCTCTCTCTCTCTCTCTCTCTCTCTCTCTCTCTCTCTCTCTCTCAGAGTTCTGGTGTACGACAGCTCATGGCAAGTGTTATACATTTTTTAATTGTATTTTGGTCCAATTTATTGATTGATCGATTCGAATGGAATTAGTACATCGGGGTATGTAACGTTTGTGTTGACTGCGTGGATGCCTGTTATTCCTTTGTCTTCTTCATTTATTTTTTAAGCCCGTTCAGAATTCACATCAGCTGATGAAAGAAATATTCACCCTTTAATCACGTAAAACATATAACTGTTTACAAATAACTTCGCACAGTTTGGTGCAATTTAGACATGTACAAATTGGGTTTATAAATAATTTTACCTATTGTAGTGGAATTATGACTCTGACTATTTGGGTTTACAAATAATTTGGCTCTTTTTTGGTTGAATTATTACGCTTGTTGATTTGGTAAAAAAATGCACTGGTGCACTTCGTGCATTGAGGTGGAATTAAAACCCTTGCTAACTGGGTTTACACGTAACTTGTCACATTTTGGTGGAGTTATGACCCTTACTCGACTAATAATGAATTATATGTTTCCATCCAATCTTTTCAGTGCATTGTAGGAAACACTATGTCTGCCAAAAAAATAGTTATTTTCATTCCGCCGCGGCAGGTATGGTGATCCTCATGTCCGTTAATCAGTTCTTCCATGGTGCGCTCGATTTCGTAACTAGTCTCGAAATATTGGATGGATTGCCTTGAAACAGGATAAATATTAGGGTCATCACCTGACGATGCGCATTGCGTCCAATCACTTTCCTCGTGCAATTACTTCTTATAGTTACTGGCCTCTTTGTTTGTTTTTTGTTTTTAGTAGTGTAAAAGACAATCTCGTTGCCGCAACTTGTCCAATCGTTTTTGATGAAATTCAGCAAATGTTATGGTCATCCGCTAAAACAAACGGACAGCAAGAGATTACATCACTCCCACAAATTTCTTTTGGAGTTATGGCCTATTGTTTTATAGATTAAGAGATTAAATAACACAATAGCATTAACGCAACTAGTTATTATATGTTCTTGCTGGATTTATGGATCGCTGTAAAACTTAATACTTATTATGGTCATCATCTAAAGATTCAAATATTGACAATTATTTGTACGTCCTTTTTATAAGAGTTCATGACCTTTTTTGTCTGGATGCAATCAATGACAGAATTTTGTGACTTTAGTGTTACAGTTTTAGTTATCTGCATAAAGATTTTGTACAATTCTTCATTTTTATATTTTTAGAACTTTAATTTTAATTGTCATCATATTAACATTGTTCTGCCGTTAAAAGCTAATGCATGCATATTTAGTTAATTGCTGTGAAACTGAGTACATGTTATAGGCAACATCAAAAGATATGAATGTTGACAAATCACTATACTCAAGCTTTATCAAAAGAGTAAAGCCTTTTGTATTATAGATTCAGCTACATCATGGAGTTGGGCAGGATGCCAGGGAGGTTGGGGTATACTTATGTGAGAAAATTGCACACTATACTGATATTTCATTTTGTTATTTGCACTGTTAATGTACATAAAGTTAGCATTTGTATCCAGTAGTCTCTTTTACGTTTGATCATGTAGGTATGCGCTATGTTACGTAGATTTACTTGACAGACAACTCTAACAAGGGGTCGTTAAACCTTCAATCATTAAAGATGGACTGCGATAAAGGACTTGTCATGTGAAAATTATTGCTATTATAGTTCGAGGGTACATAAAATGTGCTGTGAAAATTAATAACTGAGATAATTACAACACTTTTCTGCATCCAATAAAATACGATGACCTGAGTTAAGATTGATTAGGTATTTATCTGATTCCTGCCGTATTATTCGATTCATTTTTGTTTCTTTTTGTTTAAAAGACAGCAATATAGCAACTCCGCGAGATACGTATAGCCCTGATTCCTCAAGCCCTGAGAAAGGAGATGGTAAGACATGATAGACAAAGATAAATCAAAGAGCTGAATGATTCTTTCCAGCTATTATTTGAGATAAATAAAGAAATAAATAAACGTTTACGATGAATGTACCGTTTTAGTATATTCATCTCTTTTATTTTCAAATATGACCAATTCCAATGACAGAATGTGTTTTGTGTTATTTATAATGGAATTAAATTAATATATTTTAAATCTCCAAATAGCACTTATTTTCTGTGCTACACTGCCATTATAGCTTCTAGCCACATTTTTAGTCTTTAATGCGTCCATGACTTATATGCATAAACAAGTTTAGCTGCGTCACTCAAAACAGCATCTGTAAATATGTACTTATATTAGGAATAATTTGAATTCTATCTAGTTATCTATCTCTTTATATATCTATCTGTCTCTGTGTATATATGTATTATGTAGGTGATCATGTCACTCAGTCGATGTATGTATATATTCCTATATATCTTTCATCGATCTTAGGTAGACTGTTTGCAATATCCGAACACATTATTCCCTTGCAAGGATGGCAATATGGCTTCTGGTCTTTTCAGTAGTGGTCTTACTTATGGTTGCTTTCCAGGCTATCATGACCGTGAGGAAGCTTCGACAAAGAAAAGGTATAGTACTTGCACACCCTCCTATTTGCTTGTACCCCCTATCGATTTTAAAAACAAAATACCTCAAAGATATAAAACAAAAGGCACAACACTTATCAATTTCATTCATCAATTTATAATTTTAACTTTATTGCCGCCAGAGGGTCGTAAACAGTGTCAACGTTTTCGCGTTTCGAATCAAACGGGAGTTTCTATTGTAACAAGTTCACCATATTTGCATAGGAGAGTCTATCTTTTGCACGCAACAGCTGTGATATAGTTCACCGTCTTTAATAATCTCAATCATTCCATAAATTTTGGAAATACATCTGTTCGAACTCGTGTATACAAGTAAGTGTTCCTCCTTTGTTATTTGTTCCATTTGTTTTAGAAATATTAAACATTGCAAACATTCCACGCAAACATTCCACGCAGACGACACAGTTTTTTTTCTAGAATCCAGAAGAAGACTAAACGGTTTCTAACTTCTTCTGGTGGAAAACAACGAGAAAAATTTATAAAAATATTAGTATTAAAACAAGTAAATAATATTTATTTTGCATATCAATGGATGTTTTAGAAAAATAACTATTTGTATAATAAACCACAAAAAAAGAGAGAAAATTAAATAATATTGCCCATTGGTCAGTTGATTAAATTTTCATCCTGTGTGTAAAAATATTTAAATATTTTGTTTTCAACTGCAATAAAAAGTTTTAATAAAATTACCACGCTATGTTTATTAAACTTAATGCAATATTCATTTGATAATTTCATATATGTAATTCTCCATAACTTTTTACCTTTAATCATTTTCAGTACCAAAGACAACGACTAACAACCCCACGGACAGGAATGGAAGTCCAAATACCGCTGACAGTTCTCGTAATAGGTACCAGATTTTCTAGAAAGCAACTTCTTCCGAAGAGTCTGTAATGATTTTGACAAAAATCATCAACGCAGATATTCCGACCGATGTCACAAACAATAGAGGTCAGAGCAAAGTCAAACCAAACAAGAAACATTAATACGCACGAGGGTTACATTCAAAATCACCAACGAGAACTACAAGCAAACTGCAAATACATTCCAATGTATCGTCGGCTGAAAATTTTAAGTCAGAAACTATTCATGAATACAACTCTCCGCATGAATGTGCAATACTGAAAACTGAATGTCGGTCGGATGAACAAACCGAAAGTATTGCGGGACCGTCATTTGAATATGATTACGTGGTTCAGAGCACATGTAGGACATCACAATCATTCGCACCGAATCCCATTGTAACCAAGCAAAACAAGGGAAATGTTATGATTAGCGATTCCATTTTATGGCATAAAAAGTAGACAAGAAGTCGTCATCAAGAGTCGACCCATCAACTTAATACGCAACAAAGCACTATGGAGACTCACTGTACGGACTCAAGCGTTGAGCAAGGAAGCCGTGACTTTAACAGAGAATTAACTGCTCCACGTCCCATCGAGTTAGAAAGAGCTGGTATTTGCAATTTCATCCCTTTCGCTTTATTTTGGTATAATGAAACGAGAAATAATTATTTTATTCTTACTTATCGGTTCATTATTAATTGATTTTACATGTATCATTTATTAATTAGATGACTGTTAAGAATTAGATGCATTAGTGAAATATTTTTAGCTCATTTGGTTTTTCATCTGGTGTGAGACCATGTATCGTGTGCTTGTCAGTCAAAATTAGTTAATATCACCTCTTCATACGTTTCTAGAATAAATATGTATAGCCGTGCCGGTCTTTTGTTTGATGTAAAGAATGCACCTTCACTCTGTCCGTCCGACTTTGTCATTTGCAACTCTTCCGACGTATCTAGACCAAACTGAATCAAATTTGACAGGAAACATATATATTGGTACACAGTTAAATATTCCTTGACGCTACCAACACTCTCTAAACAACTCTAAACAAATTAAAAGTCCTAACAAAATGTAACCAAACTGAACTGAAAGCATTTTGCACATATGATGCGGATCCACAATCCGACACTTTTTTCTCTACAGATTTTCACCAGGATTGAAAGAAAGGTCAATATATCACAAATTTTTACATTAGAACAATTGATGCAGAACCGGCATCAAAAATGGCTACATTACTAACACTATCAATATTTTTAACGTCAAACGTAGAATTTTAACATTCATGTAGTGGGTGCTTTCAGTATGCTGCACATAATATACATCTACAATAATAAATATGGTGGTCGATGCTAGAACTAGAACACAAACAAAGAACATTAATCGGACTTATCTTATTTAGACCAAATCTGACTGAACGCATCCTACTAACCCGGATGACCTGTGCAACAGCTCTTGAATCTGGTATGAAGGTGATATCAAGTATAAAAGCGATCTCAGGCAAGGTCTCGGCAATTTTGTACTTCCTGTATGTACAAACCAGGAAGTCCGTTGTACTTACTTTAAAATAATACAAAAAATGTTTATGCAAAACTTATGGAAAACTTTGGAAACGCTCTATAACATTTGCAATTTTTATTGTTTATTTTTCTCTTTTTCTATTTTTGGTTCAGCAGACTTGAAAAGTCAACATGCGCCGCAAAGTTTGAATTATGAATTGGCTAGAAATGTTTCTGACGAATCACCTGCCATGGAAAGAGAGCACCGGATGAGACAGCCAAATGGTGTCTTAAACTGAGATCTGATGGTTGACTCCAGCGTCCGACGGTCGAGGAGGAGCTCGGTTAGGACTTTCATCAATGAAGATTGTTATGATTCCCTTTATAGCTCGTATCTGTTTCAGAAGATTGCCTTGCAAGCAAAATCCACACAGATCGTCCAGTTTGTTTGCTTAGTTTTTGGCGAGCACCGAAATTTCGTGCTAAGAATTGTATTCATTACAATCGATGACTTGGAGATTTTTCCCCAGATCGTCCTTATGTGCTGTGTTCAGATGAGTAATTTATTCGTTTCAGACAGGACACTGGATAATTTTCTTCGAAAGGAATAACACCTAACAAAAAGAAGGTCTGTAATCGGAGGATGATATAGATCAAGACCCTCTGGCTTTTCTGTTCGGACATCAACAATATCAATGTCATCTACACACATCCGTTTTGGAGAACTATTGACCTTTGTTATTTAGACCTGTGTATATGATTACTGACGACTGCGCACTTGACCCTATCTTACCAACTTTCCTCCAAAGAGCATTATATGTAGGGCCACCACCCAGCCCCCGTTAAATATTCAAGTTCCATTAGCAATTAGCAATGCGTGCATGACTTTGAAAATGCAGTAAACGTATCTGACTGACAGACAAACGAGCCTATACTCTCATACAATCCTCAACATACGCACTTTCTTTGCAATTATGTTCCGTGATCTTAACATATAGTCTCATAGCATTTCTCTACAATATATCATGAGTATACAATAATAACATATTTTTCTGATCAAAATAGTTCTGTTTGTTTTGATTTGATGGAAATTTTACGACACGATTGGCTTTGTCATGCCGTGGAATTGGGAAGTGCCTTTCCCAAGGCACACAGGGGCACCCTACCCAGCTAGGTCTGGGCAGGTATCTAACCAGCGACATTTGGATTACGCTGCTGACTTTGACAATTGCTTATGTACAGTTCAACTGAATATTACATCGGCACGTAATACGTTATATCATACTGAAAATGAACTAAGTTATTTTGATGTTATCTAGTTAACCTAAGTTCAGCTTCATTTATATGTGTTTACTTACTACTTAATTTAGTCTGATTTGATTCATATATGTGTAGAGTGATTACTCCATTTAAACTGGCTTGATCCATATCCGTCTGTTCATAATATATTTTTGTCTGCCTTGATTTATATGTGTCCATTGATGACTTGAATTTTGTCCTTTTTGGTTCATATTTGTCCATTGATGACTTACGTTTGCCTGGCGATTCGTATGTGCTATTAATTAAATTTTGGGGGCCACGGGTGGCTGAGTGGTTTTAAGTACTCGCCTTTACCGAGCTCTACAACATCACCTCTGTCCGGTTCCATTCTTGGGTTCGGCCAATGTAACTATGTGAGAAAGCTTGCCAGTAGCTTTCCGTGGGTCGACGGTTCATACTGAGGTTTTCCCGAGTTCTTCCAATTAAACTGGCCGCTATATCGTATGCTGGAAAATGGTGTTAAGCAAAAAACAACAACTTTGGGCTGGCTTGATCCATATGTGGCTATTGATGATATCATTTTATCTGGCTTGATTCATATTTGTCTACTGATCAACTAATTTTGTCTTTTAGTTACTTAATATATTCTGGCTTCATTCATATGTGTTTCTTGATGACTTCATTTTGTCTGGTTTGATTCATGTTTGTCTTTTGATGATTTGATCTTGTCTGGTTTAATTCATATTCCTTTGTTGATGACTTAATTTTGTCCGCTATATAACAAGCCGATTATATTTGATAGTAACAAACATGGAAGAGTCTTTGTCTACTTATCTGAAAACATTCTCCATACTGATTATTTTCATATTATATTTGGAAGTTACGAAGCATTGTGTATTGAGATCTTGGTTTTAAAACAAGTGTTTTCTTCTCATAAATATTTATCGATCTCCTTCAGAAAATATATGTTTTGGTCATTGCTTCAATACAAGCATTACGTGTGTGTGAAAATATCGCTATTTTTGACGTTTTAAATGAGGATGCAATATGAAATACCCCGAATCATCAGCACATGACAGAATTAGTCATGACATGCTAAAGGTTACATGTTGAACGGCTTGCAATCCACTATGTTTGCTGTTTAATAAATCACTTTGAGAACACTGTTTCCCACAAACCGGTCATTTTTTTACAAGGTGATTGGAGTGATTCTATCAAGTACAGACCAATACGATTCTTGAATTGTAAAAGGAAAATAAACCAGAGGGTCATATTCAAATGGTTAGAATGTAATTATCTGCATCAAAACGATCCACTGTACAGGTGCCAGTCAAGTTTCCTATCTTATAATTCGATTACTCGCCATCAACAATGTGATATCTCGAATGCTTCTGACTTGGCTTGATATCGTTGTCTTTTGTACAAAATAAGACTCTATAAACTTAGTCATTCGCTTTCGGAACGGTTTACAACAGGGTCTTCCGACATACCACCCGCGTAAGATAATCCGGCCCTCCAAAGATTTCTAAATAGCCCGCGAACCTTTCATAACTTGTGCTAGCTGAGTGAGAATAAATCTGTAATGTGGCCCCTCATGTGGAAAGGTTAGACACTTAAGCGCTACCTCTCAGGGAGACGAAGTGTGTGCGGCTAAACGTATGTCAATAAGAGTTTGAGCCAGTTTAAAGAGGCGTTCCGGAAGTGTCTGTTTTAAGACTGTGATGTTTTCTTGATATTTAAACAACATTTTTGATACTATATTTATTCTTGCGAGATTTTTAGGGCGATATCTCCTTGGTGTATGCGTCCATGAGACTAATGAAACTGAATACATTCTGAGCACCGATCATGAAACTCCAAATGGTCTAACCAATGGCTAGGAAAGTTTAATCCCAACAAAACAGATGCGTTGGTGTTTACTACAAATGTTTCAGTTTATCTCTCTAATCTATTCGTTGGGAACGAAATATCTAGCTTTATACGAGACCATAAAGATGTGGGTATAATGTTTAGTAGTGGATGGTCCTCACATTTGCTCCAACTATGCAATTCTGTATTCAAAATGATAGAATCAATTAGAAACGAAAATTCAGATTTAACCCAGCAACCTTTGGAAAAAAATAATTCCGTCATTTATACCACCACGTGTAGAGTATACAGGTGTTTGCTGGGTTGGTTGTTCTCAAAAAAGATTCAGAGACATTAAAATATATTCCAATCCGATGCACTACGAATTGTTACTGGACCTACCGAAAGGACCACAACTGAAAACTTTTGCTTAAGAAACAGGTTGGTCAAAACTGTGTGCAAAACAATAGTTCCATAAGTTATGAAACTTGCAAACAATTATAGATCGTCAATGCCCATTTTGTCCTTATAATCTATTACCATCCTTCAATGCATATCTGACAAGTCATAGCCTCAGAACAAATTTCATTTCTATATTCCATATTTGAGATTAAGTTAGAAATGTCAAGGTCATTATTATTTCAACCTTATCTTTGTAAAACAACATTTGTAAAATTTGAGACTTCTTCTATCCTTTCTGTGACTTTAGATTACTATAACTTGCGAAACATGCAAACCACCACTATACCATACATGTCATGAGAGGAAATATTGTATCCTCCACGTAATAATTCGACGTAATTGTTGTGCTCTAATTAACGATTTATTATCCATGGGATTCAATCACTGCATGTAAGTATTGAAACGCACCAGAACTGTATCTCATTATTTTTAATGAAACCGTTATGGAGATCCGATCGAGGATCTTATTTATAAGTTGTTGTCACCTACTTTCCACTCCACGATTGTCATTCTATTTCAAGGTTCATCTAAGCTCCAGTGTGATAACAATGTAAGGCGTTTAAATCTATTTAATATTTTATTCATGAAACTAGACGATATCCTGATTTTCTTCATAGGTTTGTAAATTACTAATGACACAATCTATATATATATATTATTATCTGTATCACGCATGTTCTTCTATGTTCTCTCTTTCTCTCTTTCATGAATTATATTGTGTACGGTCTATTTTTATCTTTGGCGGGAAGGGTTGTACCTAAGTTAGAAAATTTGTTGCTCAACCATAACTGCTTCATTAATAAGGCAATACAGTGAGAGAGCCTGCTGCTCAGTTTTCGTCGCTACGTATTCTCTCGTATAGTTTCACGAAGACTCGCCCTATTTTCTTGACTCCTGTGTAAATTTGCACAAAATTGTTTCAAACAATCTTCGTCGACAGACCCAGAATGGTGCAATGCCGTTATTGTAAACTTTCTTCTTTATGCCTATGAAAAGGTATTGCTCAGTCATTTTAAATATTTGTGCACTATATGCAAATTCATATTTTGTATTTATGGAGAGAAAAGAAGATAGCCACACACGCACGCACACACACATACACACACACATGCACACATAAAAAACACCCTGAGGAATTTTCGTGTGTGCACCATGTAAATAATCGATTGTCCAACAGAATACATATGAAGTGTATATACATTTTCAAAACTTGAATGATCCATTTCACTGAATTAATTTTAAATATAGATTAAATCATCTTAAGTGTTAGAATTTGTTTCAGTACAGGTATGTCAACATTTTTAATTTTTACATAAAAATCTAGGTATCGTAATGATCCATGAAGCTCTTACTGAAGTCCCTGAAGATGTGGATCTATATTATAGAGTAAAAGGAGGCTTCTTTTCTTGGAATCTTAATGGACAAATGCGTGTGACCTTGAATTTAAAGATAACACAATAAAAATGTATATAAATGCATGTCCAATCTTACCCTGGTCTTTCGTGTTTGTATTTTTTTTTTACCCTATGTGTACATTTCACGATGTATGTATTTGATTGACATTTGAGTACTTTCAATAAACAATATCATAACATTATTGATATCATTTGCGTTTCTAAGCTACAACATTAAGGCTACTCTTTTGCAGATTTTCATTAGGTTCTCTCTCTCTCTCTCTCTCTCTCTCTCTCTCTCTCTCTCTCTCTCTCTCTCTCTCTCTCTCTCTCTCTCTCTCTCTCTAACAGTATTGTCCGCGTGACACCAATAACCGTTTAAAGAACAAAACAACTGTATTTAGTTACTATCACCGCGGATCTATTAAACCCATCTGTAACCGCTCCTCTGACCTATTAGTTAGAACGTCCGCCTTGGTTTAGGGAGGACGGGAGTTCGAACCCCGACCAAGTCATACTAAAGATATACAAATGGTACTAGCAGCTGGCGCTCAGTATTAAGAGGTTAGTGTTAGGACTGGTCAGCCTGGTGTCAGGATAATGTGACTGAGTGGAACATGATGCTACATGTCTGCAGCATGATGTTCCAGTGCTAGACATGACCATAAACACTGCAGACATCACAGTGAAATGACTGAAAAATTGTAAAAGCCGTGTTAAAAATCCAAAATACACACACACACACACTATAACTAATGAGCCCGTGCCTTTAAGAAAATGGTCTTCGATAGAGGGTAATTTATTGGAGTTCTTTTAAAAAGGAAGCGAAACGAATTCATGATG
>JAECUM010050723.1:0-24907 GCA_016617855.1 Megalonaias nervosa | reverse complement strand
ATTCCATATCTTAACATCAGTCTAGTGGAGTCCGTTGTGTTCACTTATATTTTGTGAAGATTTAATTTTATTTCAATTATTGATTGTAATTACAAAGTGCTCTTTGACTTTAGGACTAAATTACTATCTTGGAATTATTGTGAATTTATTCAAGGACATTTGGGATTATATTGTTGTGTTACATCAAGACTGTCAACACATTCATACTATTCCGGACTTCTGGCACATCAGCACATTCAGTATTGAATTCTTTTGGAATACTACTGGAATTCATTTGGAATACTTCATACCCATTGGACTTAAGTTAGAACTTTTGGGGATTATTTGGGATGTAATTCACAGTAGTGTAAGTTCCTGTTACATTTTCACTTTGTATTCTAGGGAAATAAATTATTAGTTGAATTTTTATGAAAAACTTGTTGGTTTTCACTATTTTCTGATGCTTAGTTTAAGACCATAAAGCCATAACACCAGTCAGTGCTGTGTGGGGAGGGGTGTGTGTGGTAAAAAAAGATGTACAATACTGGTATAATGTAGTGCCATTTTTCTTTGCATAGAACCTAGTACTTGTATACTTTTTTATAATTATGAATTTATAAAAGAAAATGGAGCTAGATTGCACTGGTTGCAAATTGCCATATTGGTTCTTTAATTAAATTGGAAATAAAATAAAGGATGCTGAGTTTCTCTTAAACAGGTTTAACATATTGTTGCCAGGGGGAGGAGAGTCAGACCCCTTGCAAAGGTGTGATCATAACAGTTTATGGCCATGAAATTAATTCTAACTCAGTTGTTTTCGCATGATTTTGTAACTGGCAATATTCTGTGTCCAAAGTTTAAGCATGTCAGTGCAGATTAACAGTACATGCATGCAAGTTTTGTTTTTATCTCTCTGTTTATAACAGCTTGAACTCACTAGACAACATTTTGGCATGCAGATATAGAATTATTATTGCAGTGTGTACTGTGTTTATAGCCATTAATCGGAGAACTTCAGGTACCGAAATGGAACAATGCATTGCAAGTTTCTCAGATTTTACTTTTCACACAAGATTTATCTAGGACTCATGTAGAGCTTAAAGAAAAAAAGAAAACTGATAGCACAATGACTAGGCTTCCTCTAAATCAAGATTGAGCCCCTCTTGTAAGATGCCTGTCTGATCTGGTCACAAAAGATGCTATATAATTTGCCTGAAAGAAACCTTGATTCATTTGTCGAAATTATACATTTGCACAAAAAACTCCAGGTAAAGTACAGGTATAATGGTCAAATTTATCCCCCTCTGAAAGTTTCCCCAGGGGAAAAAAATGGCTAGTCGATTTTTTCCCCAGGAAAAGAATCAGCTAGCCAATTCTTTTGCAGGGGGAAACAAGTGGCTAGCTATTTCTTTACTCTCCCCCATTGAAACTGCCCCCCCTCCCCGGGCAAAGAATTGGCTAGGTGATTCTCCCCTTCCCCAAATTACACCATTAGAACAATTAAATACCAAAAGTAAATTTATAAAAACAGATACTAATTATAAGAATTTTATAAGAACAAATCCCCGCCCCCCCCCACTGAATATATCTGTTTTTAAAACCAACCATATTAAAATAAATATTTATGTTACAACCCTCCATATTAACAAAAATATATTAATGTCCATTCTTCATTGAGGGGGTTATATGTTTTTCTTATTTTGTTTGGATTTTATATATAATTAGAATATAAGATGAGGAAATAGAACTATTTTAAGGTCTCACTTGGAAGATATATGATTTTCCCAATTTGTCAGTTTTTATTAGCATGTATAAAATAATTTTGTATTTTACTGACAATGCTAATTAAAAGAAAACAATAGGAAGTTTGCAACCAGTGTTGCAAGTATTCTAGGTGTTCCTTACAGTATGTATATTAAAGGAAAGTGTCACAGGTGTGATGATTACAGGTGAATGTTATTGTTCTAGCTGACATTTTGGGGGCTTCAGGGGATCAGGGAAGGGTGGTGTATTTTGAAAACAGATAAAGCCATGAAGCTTGTCTATTGCAAAACCCACCAGAAATGTCATATGTGTGTACATAGTAATTATCGCAGGTAATTCCAGGTGTTCCCTACAGGAAACTGGTCTATAATCCCATTTATAAGAGCATCTGGTGGCATCTGATCTTGGTATAAATAACATTGAATACATGTATCCTTAATATTACTTCTTGACTCACAATCATGGATGACAAGTTATACATTGATATAGTATTGGATGTTAATGATGGCGCCTACCCAGCAAACCTGGCAGCTATCAAAGCTCTCAATAAGAGAAAGAGGGAATTGAAGTTAAAGGCTTTACTGCAAGCAGTGGTGTACTTGACAAAGATAACTGTCGTGTTCTTAAAAGAAATGAAGTATCAGCAGTCCTAGCAAGCTTTCATTTTGGTAAGTAGTACTTTCAAACATTAGCAATCATAATATAATATTAATGCAAAATTCTAAGATACTCAGATAACCATGTACAGAACTTGAGTCTATTGGCCATAATGCAAAAAGAAACAATTTGACACTTCTTGCTAAGCTAGTTAATATATTGATACATCCACAGTCTATCAAAATCAATTATCCATCATTATTCCAGGGAGTGGAATCCGTTTATCTCTGCTGTCTGTCTTCCTCTTTGCCTTTCTCTATATTAATAACTGTCTTCCTCTCTCTGTCTCTCTCTCTTTTGTGCCCCCTCTGTCTTTCTCACCCTTCTTCCCTGTCATCCTTGCTTCCTCTCTGCATATTCCTTGTTTTTCTTCTCATTCTTCCTCTCTCTCTTCCTCTCTCTCCTCCTGTCTTCTGTCTTCCTTTCTTTCATCTCTCTCTTTTCCACTCTATCTTCTTTTTTTCCTCTCTTTTTTCACCGCTCCGGTGGCCTAATGGTTAGAGTGTCCACTTTGGATGCGGGAGGACATACGTTTGATCCCTGGCCGAGTCATACCAAAGACTTATAAAATGGTACTGATGGCTGCCTCGCTTGGCACTCAGCATTAAGAGGTTAGTGTTAGGACTGGTTGGCCTGGTGTCAGGATAATGTGCCTGGGTGGGATATCATGCTATTTGTCTGCGACATGATGCTCCAGTGCTAGACATCACTGTAAACTGCCACACTACAGACATCATAGTGATATGACTGAAAAAGGTTAAAGCTACATTAAAAATCCAAATCGCACAAATCACAAATCCTCACTCTTTTCCTTAAGTCTTCCTCTTTGTCTTCTCTGTTGTACTCTTACTCACATTCCCTTTCTTCTTCCATCTTGTCCTGTCTTCCTCTCTCTCTCTCTCTACCTCTTCCTCTGTGTCTGTCTTTTTCTATCTCTTCCTCTCTGTCTTCTATCTCCCCCCCTCTCTCTCTCTCACTTTTATTCTATGTCTATTCCTCTCTCTCTTTCTTCCTCTATCTCTTTCTTTCTGTCTTCATCTCCCACTTTTTCTCTCTCTTACTCTCTAACTTTTCCATTCTCTCTCTCTCTCTCTCTCTCTCTCTCTCTCTCTCTCTCTCTCGCTCTCTCTATTTTCACCATTTGTCTCTAGAACTCTCATATACACTCCTCTTCCTCTGTTGTTCTCTCTCCCTCTGTCTCTCTCTTCCTGTCTTTTTCTATCTCAATTCCTTTCTCTCTTCTTTCTCTTTAGCTCTTGCTCTTACTCTGTTCTCTCTTGTTTGCTCCCTCCATTTTCATCATCTGCCTCAATAGTGTTCTCACATATACTCCCCTCTTTCTCTCTCTGGTACACAAAGTGCATATTATTAATTGTAAACATTCTTTTCTTGTACTTTTGAAGTAAAATTATATTGTTATTTTTTTATTGTAACAGGTAAATATGCTGGTGAACATCTAGGCCATGACAAAACATATGAGAAGAGCCAGAAAGGGTATTACTGGATGGGGATGAAACAACATACAATAAAATATGTCAGTGACTGCGATAAATACAATAGAGTGAATCTAGGACCAATACAAGAAGCACCTCCTCTGAATTCTTTACCAGTGCCATCAAAAGTGTGGAGTTTAGTTGAAATTGATATTATCTGTCCTCTACCAATGACGGACAATGGAACAAATATATTATTGCAGCCACAAATAATTTTTCCAAGTGGTCTGAGGCTGAAGGTCTCCCCAACAAAAGTGCTGATGAAGTAACAACATTTCTACTTAATATCATATGTCGCCTTGGTCCTATCAATCAGAGAAAAGAGTTCACAAACAAGCTCATAGATAACCTAACATGAGTTTAACATAGACCACAGAATTTCCTCTACATACTATCCACAAACCAGTGGGCAGAGAGAACATGACAATAGGACCCAGAAAGAAATGCTATCCAAGGTAACCAATGACCAAGCAACAAAATGGGATGTCTGGTTGCCTAGTACACTGTTTGCATACAGGACAAATGTACAAGCATCTACCAAGGTCACACCTTTTCAGATTATGTATGGTCGGAAGACTCGTATCATTTCTGCACATAGCCAAAGCAGAGATTGCATTGAGTTCTCTCATGATGTGTTGGCAAACATAAAGAAACACAGGGAGTTTATAGGTCAGAGTATAACAGAAAACATTAAAAATGCACAAATCTGCCAGAAGCTAAATTCCGATTTAAAAAATAAATCCTTTAAAATCTATCAAAAGGGATCTCTAGTTTTTATGAAGAATGCCAATAAAATAAGGAGATTTGGCTGCAAACTGGCACCACAGTGGGTGGCCCTTACATAGTAAAAGATCTTCTTACAAAGGGCAAGGTAAGACTGCAAATTGAACATAGTGCTGTCTAACATTTATCATTGTAGCCATTTGAAACTTTATACAAGGAGACCAGCTATGACAAAAGCCACCACCACCACAGATGAGAGAAACTCCAAGAAAACACTGAAAGAACTACTGAAAAGACTTAACGAAAAGCATTAGACTTCAGCTCCTCCAACAATAAGTAATAGAGTAATGGTAATCCAAATAAAATTCTTAAAGGACAAACAAGTCAACAAGTGAAAAGATTGCCAACAGGACTTCCAAGTAGGCCATAGGAACACAAGGAAAACAAAAACATTCATAACATCTTTAATCATCCTACAGAAAAAAAGCAATAAAAAAAGTTGCAGAAAATGCAATTCACCTTTATGAAGTGACCAAAGTATAATTTACATAAGACATCTTCAGCCCTAACAAAATTGCATATTGTATGAGGTGATGGTAATTGCATGTTTAGAGCTATACGCTTTGCAATTTTAGGAAGTGAAGAGAGCTACAACTTTTGCTGTATTAGTATTGTCAAACATATGTGATCCAGAATTTATACTAAAAAGCTTAGCAATTACCTCAACAACAATGTAACTAAGTATTTTCAGGATCGTAATATGGAGTCAAATACTGTGTGGGCAGCTGATACCGAGATTATAGATGCAGTATCACTTGTTATCCACAGACATTTATGTGTATCGTGCTAGTGGATCATATTCCAAAGGAGTTAAGCTCTTCGATTGGTTGAGGTACCCAGTATCCTTTTCCTTGGACACTTTCACTCAGTCTGGAATTTATTTACAAAACTGGAAATGACTATTTTAATATAGGGTTAGGTTACTAAGAAGAAGCATGAACAATAATTAAAAGTTTTATTTTATTCCATGTAAGTAATATTTGAAAGGTTATTAGTCTGACATTTTAATCTGTATTAATGTAATGGCTCATTTGAAATAAACCCTATGTGACAGTTTGTTACGAGAACTTATTACATGTATTATATTTCACATGTGGGCCTTAAGCAGATTAGGAAAGAGTCCATTAATGAAAAGAAACCAATCAGTTGTAGTGGGGAAAAATCGGTTAGCTCATACTGTGCCCCCCCCCCTTCCCCGATTTGTTAAGTGACCCTTTATATGTATGGTAATTCACTTGTAGGCCTTAAGTATATTACCAAACAACCCATTAATAATAAAAAGCTATTTGGTTGGGGGTGGGCAGAAACAATCAGCTATCTGATTCTGGGCACACCCTGCCTTATTTGTTAAGTGACCCATTACATGTATGATATTGCACATGTGGACATTAAGCTTATTACCAAAGAGTCCAGCAGGGGGGAGGAAGAATTGGCTGTTACACCGGTTGAGCTAAATTATACTCAGATATGTACGAAATAGGGATTGGCCTTTACCCCTACCACTCTTGCCACACCACCACAAATGCCAATAATGGGAAGGTAATTGCTCTTCCTTAAATGTTAAATATAACAAGTTTCATGAAGTTTGTATTACTAGTTTTAGTGATTTGGTATTGCACAAAAGCTTTGTCATAGAGTTGATGATGATGGTGTCACCCAAGTTTGTGCTAACCTAGAATTCCTTTGTGTGCTTATGTTTATGCTTATTTTTGGGGCATGTGCTTTACAACATTTAACAGATACGGTATGTGCATGCTTTTTAGAATCTAATTGCAAAGTCTTAATATAATCAGAAAGAGAAATTAATGGGGTTTTTTGGTTTTCTTTCAGTAACAAGATATACCAAGGGATGTGGGAAACTTTTGGGTTGAAAATCATCTTCATCCAGACGGATTCAGCCTAACATATGCATCAAATAATGAGGGATCGTAGCCAGTTATCTTCCCTTTAAACCAGTAGGTGGCAGCATGGAACAAAGAGTCCAAAATTATATCTGGTATACTTCCTACCTAACATACAAGTAATACAAACTTACAGCATCTTCATTCTGCTTTGCAAAATGTCTCAATCATACGGATCATGGACGTTATCGGCGGTGAGAGAGGAGTTTAAAAGACAAGGAGCTAAGTTATCTATGCGAAAAAATTAGTTAATCAATAGATTAAGCAAACTAGGCATTGGTGATGTCGTCGCCAATGGAAAATCACATTTTCTCGTTTCTGCATAAAAATGAAATACTCGTAAATTTCACACAATCAATTTTGTGCTTCTTTTCCAAAATTGCTTTTAAACAGAATCATATCCCTCAGATTATAAAATGTATGGAACATTCAGAGATTTATTCTGAATAATTCAAGATGGTTACTTGGTGGGGTAATTTAGTAAAACATTTAGTCTTCCTAAGAAATGATTTTATCCGTTAGTTTGGAATTATACAAAATTCTTGTTGAATTGAATATTTTTAACGTTAAACATATAGTTTATATATTATTAGAGTAATATCATATCTGCATTATATTAAACTATAATTGTTCTTTTTATTGTCAGGTTTTAGGCCTATGATGATAAGTTTTTTAAGTATTTTTATAAGTCATACGAATGAAATAAAATGTTACTGTGTTAATGCTGCTCTCCTCCAGAAAATAACTTTCGTTTAAAACAGACAGAACATTACTATTTTGATTATGACGTCTTTGCTTCTTATTTAAAATGGCTTTAATTTAATATTCAGCCAATACATGGCTGAGAGAGAGAGAGAGAAAGAGGGAGATGTTTAGGGGTGTGGGTGTGTGTACAATGATATATGTCAGACTTGATAGAAGTGAAATATTCTATTTTTATTTTATTCAGATAACCTATACCCAAAATATTATTTGAAAGGGACAATATGAGAGATATTATCATGGTCTAAATATATTGTATTGGTGTATTTTTAGTTTTTCAGGGACAGTTTGCAATAAGATTTAGAACATGACATTGGATTGTGTTGCAGTAGAACATAAGATGTAATATTTTAAAGGGAATTGTTTCTGATTACCACACACATACACACACAAATCTGTTCACCTATGTATTCATGATTTATTTATATGAGGCCTGGCTTAGTTAAAAGGCATATTTATTGTATATTTATACCAAGTCTTATTTACCTCTCCATGACCATGTATTTCACAGTTGTTCACCAAAATAAATACAGTATTTAAGAAACTTTTTATTAAGCTTTAAACATGAAACTGTTCTCAAAGTTGTTTTGCATTTTTAATTGTCTTATAATGAGTGAATTAAAATAATATATCTAGACTGATCAGTAATAGATTGTTCTGGGGAATGATAAAGTCCGAAGATAACCAAATATCGGGACCAGGTTATTCTGTGGCTCCACCTTTTCGAAAGATAACTGGCTACGAACCCTCATTGAAGCATATTCATCCATGTCATAATTCTTGTGTGCAGGGTAAAACATTGCTGTTTTATAATGTAACCAGAAACATTATATTTGCATTTCTTCATACAAAATATTTGAAAACAGTTGAATAGATTCATTGCACTTGGTAGCCATTTTATTAGTCTTACATGAAACGAAGCTTTATGTATGATTCTTAAATTTTTAAAAATATTTTATCATATTAAATATAGTGTTATGTGCATTTAAAAAGTTTTATAGAAATTATAACTAACCAACTGTACACTGAATGTTTGTATCATTAGCTGAAATGAAGATTATGCATAAGATGGAGATGGAATTTAGTATGAATATGTTTGCTTTGCTTCTATTCTTAATGTTTGGAAAGTTGTACTGTCTTTAAACTGCATTGTTTGAGGAAACACTATGGGCATTTACAGGCAGCTGTTGGTCAGTATGACTGGCCACATCTATTTTCAAAACTAGGTTAATTGCCTGTCCTGGGATGGGAATTTTAAAAAGAAAGTATATAAATAAGTTAACAAATTGGGACACTTAAAACAAAGTTTGAAGATAAAAAGTTTAAAAAGATAATACAAAATTTGGGATGAAACTCGCAACCTCTTGTTTGGCAGCGGGGACACACAGAAACAACTCTTGTTGTACAGTAATCAACTGACAAAGTTAATCACAAAGACCTGGTCTCATGCTCCCATGACTACATATATCTCAGTGACTTTAGTTAATATTTCCTCACAATTTTGATTATACAGTCATGACATTTGAAGAGATTATACATTTGAAGAGTTTGTTTAATCCATCTACAAAAAAGGTAGGACCATGGCCTACATTTCAGGTTCGGTTAATTATGTTCTTTGTTTACATTAAACTCACTTTCTGAGATCTTGGATACTGTTGCATGTTAAAATATGAAACTTTTTCACTTTTATATTTATTAACTGTACCAATTATTAACAAGAGTTGGTCAAAGCAACATATTTTTTAACATTCATGCATGTTTATCTGTAAAAAAAAAGTCATGACACTCATCATTATGTTCATTTTCATTCATCACTGGTAAAAATTGGCCACATTGACTTATTATTCTCCATTTATTAAAAATATCATTGATCCCAGTTTTTTGTTCACTTAAACTATTGTATGCAGTTATAAAACTTGATAGAAGCATTCATTTTCGAGGAGCTGGGCACATCATTGACAAAGTTGGTTACAGTGAAATATGTTGAACATCTACTGATTATGTAAAGCTACATTATTTAACTCCATTTCTCATAACCTTTTGCATCACAGGCATGAAATGCACTTAGTCTATTCATTTCTATACACACATATATATTAAATATTTGAAAAGGTGTATACAGTGACATGGTTTATTTCTTAGCAGTCTTTGCTTAGTATTTGGGGGAAAAAACTACTACAGTTGAGTAGAGAGCAGACTGCAATATTTTCTGTTAAAGTAGTCTTTAAGTGGAAAAGTTATTGCATTAGGAACGACAAAAATACAAATATATAATGAAATATTTATCAGTCAGAATTGTATATTACAAAGCGAAATTTCTGGTTTTTGCCTTATTAAGCTATGTGTAAACTGCTTGCAAACCCAGAACAGTGTTTAATTTGTGCATATTATGTTCAAATTTACCTTACTTACCATAGTGATTGCAATTGCAGGAATTGTAAATTTTGTAGTTCCTTACAGTGTTTGTAAGTGTAAGAATCATGTTACCACCTAAGCACTTCCTTTTAGGCATTGTATTTTTATGTGGATCTTAATGCGAGTTACTTTTCTAGGTTTTTTTTAACCAATATGTTGGGACGGGGCATTTCTAAGATATGTTAGCCCATAGCCTAGCACAAATGATGAAGGGTAAATGTTATCAGAGTTTTTTTTCCAAAATCTCAATACATTGAACAATTCATCCAAGATTTCTCTTGCCTACCAACTATTTTCACTTGCCCAGGCTAGTTGGACTTGGAATTGTCACCCATACAATACATTTTCTCTCTGATCAATTCATTGTTATTGCAACTCTTCCTGAACAGAAAGTCTTGTTAACTTGGGGTTCTCACCAGAGATTTTTATGATGTCTATATATAGTCAATCTTAAATGAAAGAAGTGCCGATCTGACAGTCAATATGGCTGCCATCTTGTAAATCTTATTGTTCCTACTTCTGGGTGAATCATTATATTAGCATATTGTTTTATACCAAACAACTATGTTTTGTTTGTGGTGCTGATCTGACATCACATGTGACTGTTATGGCAGCCATCACAGAAACCTTGTTACTGTCATCTCATAAATGGAAAACCATGTTGACATGTGATTTGCACCAGATGACTTATTATCAAGCCTATATGAAAATAAATGACAATGGTTCCAATCTTCCAATCAACATGGCTACCATTGTAGTCATCTTGAAAATTGTTGTTGCGTTCTTCTGAATGGATAGTTATATAGACATTTGGTTTCCATCAAAAGGCTTTTAATGGTCATAAATGAAAACATTGCGGAGGTGGCATCCACAATGGCCACTATGGCAGCCATCATAAAATCTTGTTATTGCTTCTTCATCTAAACAGAAAGTCATAGCAGCATTTTCACCAAAACACTTCCTTTTGTTGTCTATTTGTTCCAGAATGAAAATGATGCAGGTCTGATATACAATATGGCCACCATGGTGGCCATCTTAAAAATCTTGCAATTACTACTGCTTCTGAATGGATGATCATATCAGCATGGGTTTTCTCCAAAAACCTTCATAAGATGTCTTATTGGTGCTACAGCTCTCAGTATCATCTTTTTAATTGTAGATTTTATGTAAGCCATTTGAGCCTATGACAATTATATCTTAAATTCTTTAATTCAGTGACTAGTTAGCACTATAGTAAAGTACATGTACAGTACGTCATAGGAATTTCATTCATAAAAAATACAAGGCCAAATTGCTAAGGTCAAATCAACAACTAAGCCAGTGAAGAATGCCATGAAAAAATTAATGGAGTTTACATAAACATCACATGGAAAGAGTAGTGCATTTGTCCTGTAGAGAGCTATCTTGCATGCCATAGCATTTGATAGGTTCAGTCATTTAAGAAGGTCAGAACACGACTGATACATTATGACTGTTTGCATTATATGTATTGTGAAATAATACGATTTAATTATTTGAGAAATTATCATGATTCAGACATTGTTGATTTGGTGCATATATATTTATTATTTAATGACAATCTACACAACTTATTTTATTCTTCAGTTATTCCAGCTTTGTAAAAGTCAGAAAGGAACTTGTGATTTATTTATAATATTTTCGTTGGATATAGCAGAGTAGATAATATTTAATTAAAACAGTTCTGTGAAGATTAAATGAATTTATTCAAGGATTTGAATACATAACTTCTATCAGATTATGCGATTCCTTCAAGGACTTAAGTGATATTCTATGTTCACAGGATTACATTTAAAAATATTTGGAATAATAAATGTGTTCAATTCAGTGAAGTTATCATGGTAGAAGTAAATTTATATTTTGGAAGACTTGAATGTTTGTTTGGTTTTACCTGATCTTGTTACCGAAGTTCAAGCCCTATGACATAACTTTGGTATTAAATGATGCCAATCTGCACAGACAGTATGATTGCTACAATGACTATCATGAAAAACATTGTATCTCTACTCTTCCAGAATGAATGGTCATGTCAACATAGTGTTTTCACCAGAAGACTTAACATCAAAAATGGCCCCATTCTTGCATCCATTGTGGTTGCCATGGTGGCCATTTTGAAAATTGTCTTTTTCCTCCAGAATATCAGAGATAGTTTTCACACCCATCAGTTGACTGTCTTTGGTTCCTTGAAATTCATTTTGGCCAGTGGAGTATCATTGCTTGAAGGAGCTCCTGTTTTACTTAACTTGGCTGTAAAGCCAAGTGAGCTTTAGCTATTAACACCTTTTGTTTGTGCTTTTGGTATTGCCCTTCGTCCATTTTGCATCATCTTGTGTCCATCAGTAACTGCTATATTAATCTGACATGCTAATTTCAGCCAAACGTCTCAACCTTGTAAATATGTTCAGGTTTAAAACATTGCATGTTTGTTTTACGGTTTTGAGTTAGAGAAATTTATTGTTATTATTAAATATGGTGCATTTTAAAAAAAGAAAAGACATTTTTTATTTGTTGAAAATAAATTGTATTGACATGCTCTTTCACATTTCTTTCTTTCAATCTTGGTCATGTTTTTTTTCTCATCAACATCTCCAATCGAAAGGTTGTATTCCTTCACATCTGTGCTTTTCCTATGCAAAGCGGTGCTTTCATTAGTCTTACCACCAGTCATTGACTCATGAACCGAACAAGATAAGTCGATCAACTGAGCCCAGCTGCACATGCAAAGGGTCTGACAAGATCTTATTCAGACGGAGATAGACAAGAAGACTCCCATGACTTTACTTGTATAAACAATTTTCATTATGACCATGATCTGCATCAGGGCATGTGTGGTAAAGAAAGTGACCCCTACTGCATTACACACATAGCTGAAGTTTTCAATCAGGCCTATATTATTGATTGTGGCCATATATTCAAATTCTTGTGTAACTGCAGAAATAGGAATATTGCCACTACCATGATTTTATTTTCTGTGGCAGAGTTAGTCTGAAATTATTTTTACCAACTGCAGCAGAGGATATTTTTATATTAAACAATTACCGCACTATGTATAAATGTCAGAAAGTCAAGATTGATATGTATGGTATTTTGAAAGAATGCATTGAAATATCAAATTGTGGCTTCATTTTATCAGATCAGTGAATTTTGCACAATGTTACAGAAAAAGATTAAATTACTGTTTCGCTTAAATGTATCATAAAGATTAGTCAGAGACTTGTTAAAGACATAGCCTGGACATATTGATAATGTATTCAACTTAGAAATTGTCTTGGAGTAGCAATGATGAACCAGTAAACATGACTTGGGAGAAAAAAATCATGGAAAGTCCTCTTTGATATTGTACAGGAAGAAACTGAAGTAGCTGACATTTAGACAACCCAAAATGAATAAATACTGCAATGATGATGCTAGTGATGATATTGAAAACATAAAGTGAATATAGTAGCGTAAGACTGAAGATCATCAAGAATGAATTAATTAGAGAGAGATGTCTTCAGCATTAATATATTGAATTACGAACAACACCTTTCCATGATCATGAGACTTTTTTCGACAATGAAGAATCTAAGCAAATGATGAAGTGTTAAAAGTTTTGTGGAAAGAGATTCACATGCAAAGAGAAAAGCTATACTGGCAATATACAAGCAGTGCTTGACACTTAACATCAGATGTAATTGTACAAGCGGTGGTCATTTACATATTGGTATAATACATTGTGATCATAATAATCAGCATGCAGTCATTTGACCAGATACTGAATTAAAGAAAATTATGTTCAGACACAAAATTATATTTGACATTGATCCTTGGTTGATGCAGACTGGTGTACAAATGTTTTTAAAATGCACTACCCCAGGTTTGTAAATTATTTTCACAGCGGTGTATTTTAAAGCAAATGGCCATACAGTCAAATGCTGTCCACTGCGAGCATTTTTAAGACCATATGTATATGATGAGGAGCACATACGCCTGATGATACGTACACCATCATCCCCCCAAAAAAATGAGGGGCCCAGGGTGATCGATTGGTCTAAAGGGCTCACCTTTACTGAGCACTGCCATCTCACCTTTGCATGGGTTCAGGTCACATTCTTGGCCAATGTGGGTATGTGAGAACACTTGCCAGTAGATTCCCATGGGTTGGCTGTTCTTATTGGGGTTTTCCAAGGTACTTGATCTTGTCATTATCTATATCCTGTAATGTGCAAAAAATTAGTGTTAAACCCAAAACAACAATTAAAACATAAATAATGATTTTTATGAAAACACAGATGAATTTTTCTGTTCGAATACAGTTTGTAAATGTATCAAGTTCAGTGGCATTGGTATGTAATGACTGTAGAGGTGTTGGCCTTGGAAAATATTAAATATTAAGCAGAACTTGCCATTACGTATGCTGTAAATTACATTTGCTCACATGACATGTTGGTATAGGTGTCTTAAATGCGGCATCCGAGTTAAATCACATAACAAGCTTTGCCGACCTTGCGGATCTGTTTGTGAGTATTATTGTGCACTTCAACAAAGATTCGCTAAGATATATGTCAATACAAATACCCGGTAACATTAACACGGTTGAGGAAACACATATGTTGATGAACTAATAGCCAGGGTTGAAGCGACTGCAGTGTATGATCCTGATTGAGTAAGCAAACTAAAACAAAATTATTGATGGAATTTGCAATTAGAGAAAGATTTTCCTTGATATACCAGTATGCCGACTGATTCAGCTAAGGCAACTCACACATGAGTGTGGGATACGAATACCAGACCATATGTGAGAAACTGAATGACTTCCGTTATTAGGACCACAACTGGTTGTGCAACAATTTCCCCCGGATCAGCCAGAACTGGTTGCCCAGGATAAACCAAATGCATTGACAGCATTACGAGTAAAACAAGTCGCGTTTAAGCATAATTTACAAATACCAAGTGGCACAAGAAAACCATTTCCAATATGAGGTATGATAGCCAAACTGCATCGGACTGAGAAACTGCAGTACACTTAAATATCCAAATTCCTTCAAGTGCTGAAATTCCATGCGTGGTTGTGGATCAACAGAACCTGTGTCGAATTTTCATCTGCATCATATGTTCATGAACAAGATCTTTTCCGAGTTGCATCCCGTGAGCGGCAACACAGACTGATGGGGAATATCAACAATACTGGGGTAAACTCAATTTTGGTAATATAGAATATTAGATATTATTCGTATCTGGCTAGGAGTCCCAGAGTACCAAAAATAGAATTAGAATTGCTTGACGCATTTGGGTTTATCCTTCCATATGAGCCTTTCTTGGAAATTGATGGATAAATAACACAAGACAATGCCCTCAGTAATTATTATCCCATCAATACCACAGTCGGATTTATTAACAATGGCATAAATATTCCATCAACAGAAGGAAATCAAAGCTATTCTTGACAACCTTAACATTACCACAATGATTATTGGACTCACCCAGATACAGTGATGATTCCGTGAGATCTACTGGCCCAACTATCATGTTTTCAAACGTACTTCTGATAATGCAGATTCTTGACTATACATATCAGCAACCTAAACTATGCGCCTGTTAACAATGTAGATTCAGAAGCCTTTAGTCATGAGTAAGAACAAGTTTTAATGGTGGATTTAAGCAGTATGAAGCACAACTTCATGGAGGCTAATCAATTTAATTAAAATCAGAGCTCTGCTGTTCTACTTGAACATCTGACGACAACCGCTTAGGGGTCATGTTCTGCTGACCTATGAATTATCCATTGGAAATGCAGCTGTCAAAACTCTGAAAGTGAATCAAATCACTCGATACACATTAATGCTCTTCATCCACACTGCTCAGTCTCCAAGCGAGAAGATATAAGTCTTCATCTGATTGACTGATAAAATTAGTGACTGTGGTAATAGCATAGGTTACTAGAACATGACCCCTAAATGGTCACTGTCAGATCTTCATGTATAACAGTGGAGATATTTATTTTAATCAGATTGGGAGGCTCATTAAGGATTTCATGTGAAGTCTGGAGCCATGTCAACACCATCGTTCCTTGCACTCACCACATACATGCATCAAGTAACTGACATATATGGGACAGTTTACAAGGCAAGTACCCAGCATTGTCTTCATACCAAAACACATATTCCCTGCCTTTCAAACTATAAATCGAGACAATGACCAAACCTGTAGCAAGATGATATTTGACAAATAGGAAGTAACTGAAGCTTCTCGCTGGTTAATTGGTTATCAGGAACCCTCTGAAAAAAATGTTGCTTGACTTCACAACATATTGCATGTTCATGTCAACTGTGTTCGTATCAAAACAATTATAGGTATGCAAATTTCCCTGCACGTGAATTGTTTAGGTGGTCCATAGTCAACACATACATTCAAACGCTTGCATATGCAGCATGTGACAGTGGTTACAAATGATAAGTTATGATCCACTCTGACAAGATTCTGTTGTTGGAGGTCATGAGCTTACAAATGAGGGTCATTGACATGCTTTTGGAACATTGAGTAATTAGACCTGTTGCATTTTTAATAATAATTTCCCATCATGAAGGTAAGGTTGGTCTTAATGAAAACCAGCTTACAAGAATAAAAAGGCGATATAAAAGCATGATCCCAAACTCAAATTGAGGCTTTCTTTTACTTAGTTGACTGCGATTGCCCCCTTGTGGTTGACTCAAACAAAGCTTGATGAGCTTAATGCAGCCAATGAAACGAACACCTCGGTGACATTAAAATATCCAAATCAGATTTGACTGAGTTTACCAGCCACATTGTTGCTGACATTGACCCAGGTGAGCTTGTGAATTTTGAAGATCGAACTGGTAAACTTAAAATGTGTAACATGCTTTTTGTGGAATCGACAAGGCAACAACCTTTGGTCTGAGTGTGATATGAATCGCAACCACATCGACTATTATATCTACACCCAGTGGAATTGTTGGCTATATCGATAGGAACCAATGTCGCAGATGGTGCTGGTAAAATTATTTTGTTATGGCTGTAGTTTGGAATACGTGTCTATCCTGAACTTTTCATGGCAGCACAAAATAGTCTCAGTACGATTAATAACTCTACTCGATGGCTATTGAGGATCAAATAATCAGCATGTTCGAGTTTGAATTTCTGTTGGTGGAAATGAAAAACCACCGGCACCTCGGTGCACATATACGAAACCAAGGGGCTTGTGGATTTACGGACAGTACAAGTCAAGTAATTTCCTTTTAAAATAAAAAGAGGTTTATAAATACCAAAATCAAGCACTGTGCATTGTATTTATCGTGTCACAATTGCAAAGACGTTTTCAAGTAGAGTGGTAAGAGTGGTATTTTCTTGGTTACTAGTTTAATTCACAGTCTTTTACTCTACATGACTATCCTCAAGCATGGATGCCAGTTGGTAACTTTCATTGATTATAATCCACAATTCACATGCATACATGTGTGATTTCATGTGATATGAGGACTAAGTCATGTTGGGTAGAGGGCTGTCACCTGTATCAGTAACTGTTACAACTCCGTGGTCATAAATTAAGTCACAGAAAGAAGAAAAACTGACAGGTTTTGTAACACTTAAGAAACAATTTAATGATCAATGTTCTAAAAAGAAAATCTAAGAGTAACACAAAATTATGAACTGATTCCAAACAAATCCTGAAAAGATCATACTAAGGTCCAGAAGAATGAAATGTTCAATATAAATTTCAGATCCAAGAATATACTTGTCTGCCAACAATCCTGATGTGTCAAAATGGTGTCGTCCAGAACTTTTTTGAATAATTCACAATAGTTCCAAAATCGAATTATAGTCCAATGAGCACTTTCTATTTCCACTGAATAATCCAAACATTTCCAAAGTCATTTTCTTTTTAACTTTATAAGGACAATTAATATCTAACCTGTACAGGATTTTGAGGTATTGGCAGAAGAGACAGAACTCTATCACCAGGTTGAAGAGTTCTTACCTTTGTACTTTTGGCCTGCCTTAGTTGTAATTTTGAGTTAGTAGACAGAAGATTATATCTTGCTACTTCACAATCAGAGATATAATTTAAAAGATTCGTGTCGGATTCTTCTGTTAAAAAAAAAAAAAAAATTATATTAACATTTCCAATGGTCCATGGATAATATGCCCAAAAACTAGTTTAAAAGAACTGAAACCGGCTATTGACAAATTAAACAAGATCTACAATATTTGGAAACATGATGTAAGATGAAAATCTGATGCAACAACTTCTAATAGGTTTCATTGACTCCTAAATGACCAGCCAAGATAGTTTCATGAGCTAAACTAGGAATTTCTTTCTATATGACGTAGGACCAATAATTTGATAGCTCACTGACCACTTTTCTCCAGCAGGTGCCTCGGGTGGTCTCGATTTTATCATAAGACCCCCTTTTTCCAAAAATATCAAGTTGTTACATCTGCAGAATCAGCTTTGCTTATAACCCTCTGAAACAAACAGGAGATATCAGGATCTTGTTCCTTTTCGACGGCAAGTGAATGTCATTTGCCTGATTAGAAGTAAGAGAATGAGTAGTTAAAATATGATAATAATGATCAATACCTTTTAATTGATCAGTAACAGGAGCGAAGGTGACCTCATCAAAAGTCTGACCAATGCATGTGTCAGCCAAAGGAATAATTTCCTGAAAAACATCTTTCTCAAGAGCGCTTTTTTGCCATAGCTTAGTAACTGCACAAGAAGGGTATAAATAAGGGATTTCATTTTTAATATGATCAGCTATTTTACCCAAACAAGGCTTGTCAGTTACAAGTGGATTAACCACAACCTTATCTCCAGCTAAGTCGTTGCCTAGCAATAATGAACATCCTCAATGGGCAAGGAACTCACAGCGCTAATAATCATTGGTCCTGAAACTAGGTGTGAATACAAATTAACGTTATGGAGTATAATTTGAAGAAAAACGCACTCTTCTCCCTAAACAATAACACTTTCATCAGAAGAAAACTTCTCAGACAAAGGCAGAGTACCTGATAATAAAATATTCCAAGAAGCCCCTGCTTCCCTTAATATTTTTATAGAGATAGGGTTGGCCGAATCACCAATAAGTGATGTAGAACCTTTTGACAAGAATGGCTTATAATTCTCCATAAAATCTGACTTGGGTTTCTTTGACCCAGCAAATGTATTGTTTCCAATACATGACTATGACCTTGACCTCTGAGAAATTAAAACTTTCAAAGCTGTCTTTATTCTTTAGCAATAATAAATAACGTCCCCGTTCTATTTCCACTGAATAATCCAAACAACCGTTTTTCTTCTCAGATAATATCTAAATACAACATAAAATTCATTTGCAAACTCATTTTAACACATGAAATTAGAACCCCAAATAGGAATGAATTTGATTGCTTAGTTATTTTCTTAAATGAACCGTGAAGAGTCTATTACAACTATTCGTCGCAATATAACCCACGGTACAGATCAAACTACTTCACCTAATATTTCAAAATACCTGTTCAGGTGATCTAACCTATCAAATGGGAAATAACATTTCTTCTAAGAACCCACATAACCGACCTGTCCAGTGGGAAACAACCCAAAACTTGCCAATAGATTTACTAATTTTATTGTTAGTAGAGTAAACACGTGCGTCAGCATCTGATTATAGATCCTATGCAATTTTACATTGATAATACTTTAACATAGAACCTATGAACGTACGAATTTGCAACTAAAGATAATCACTACAAATTTTAGTCATGAATAATTTTTTTTTAAATTATAGATCTGCATCAATCATAACCCTCAGTTGTTCTCTACTGTTTGTGTGAATGTAAGTATATCACATGTGCATAAACATTCCGACACCATTCGCAGGATAGCAGGATTGTATGTTTGAACAGTGATCAAAAAGCGGTTGCTGGAATGTCAGTATGATTAAAATCAGATCTCCACTGTTGTACGTGAAGATAAGACAGCGACCACTTAGAGGTCATATTCTGGTAACACATGTTATTACCACAATCGCTAATTTTATCAGCCAGTCAGATGAAGTCTTATATCTTTGCGTTTGGAGACTGAACAGTGTGGATGAAGAACATCTGTGTGTACTGAGAGATATGATTCACAGTCAGATTTTTGAAAGCTGCATTTCTATTGGCTGCTTCAAAGGTCACCAGAACATGACCCCTAAGCGGTCGTCGTCATATCTTCACATTGGAGAGCGGCGATCTGATTTTAATCAGTTTGCTGGATTGTTGGATGTGTCTTTGGATAGTGGTCAAAAGGCGGTTGCAGGATTATGGGACGTGTGTATTGTACAATACAGGTAGCTGGATTGTAAATGTGGCGTATTGGATTTTAATTTAAAAAAAAAATAACTTTATCATTCCCACAATGTTAAATTTCCGTTTGGCTCCAGGAACACACAATGTTAAATTCCCGTTTGGCTCTAGAGTGCTTCTTATGTAAACCTACAATATGGCGTAATTTTAAAAACAAAATTCCCATCTGACTCTAGAGTGACCCATATATGAGCTCATACCGGCAATGAAATTTTTTGGAAAAAAAGGAAACGGGTAAGAGCTGAATGATTTATTATTTGGGGTGTGGGGTGTGGTTTGTTTTGTTTTAATTTAAATTTCACACAACTACATCAACAGCATGAGTGGAAACCTAACATTAGATTCTAAATCATGCCGGAAATACATTAAGAGCAAGACGACAAGACGCACATGGCATTCATTCACCAAAGACAGACACCAGACTAGTTGAAACCGATACAGAGAAGGCTGAAACAATGAACACAATTCCACATTGTTTTAACTACGATAGTGATATGGCTTCGCCATGTATATTTCCAAAGGTACCAAAAATGAGTATTACAGTAGTAACATGTTTAGGACTTCAAAAACTGCTATATGGTTTAAACCTATCAAAACTTGAGGAGCTGATGATGAATTCAAAAAGTACTTAAGGCACTATCTTCTGAGTTGGCAAAAGTACATGTACTTACACACCTTATAACAATCACTGGACATTTACAACATCACAAGGATTGGTATCTGGCAAGGAAATGGCATGGCCACTACTGCAGAAAGGCAATCATGCAATGGCCAGTAATTACCGCCCAATGTCACTCACCAGTGTTCTTTGCAAGGAGCTTCAACGTATTGTCTGTTATAACATCAAGAAGAACTTGGATAACTATATGATAAACAGCATGCCTTAAGGAAATTGCCCAGTTCGAAACACACCTTGCTGAGTTATTGATCGGGATAAATATGTGAATAGAGGTGACCAAGTAGACATTTTGTATTTTTGACTTTGAAAAACGTTTTGACATGTCTCCCATGAATTGTTAGAGTCAACTTTTCATTGTGGAATTGCAAACAAAGCTCAACGTTGAATAGGCGCTTTCAATATTTCCGAGATTAATATGTAGTGACAAATGGTCCCAAATCTGGCTGGTGTTACGAGTCTATGCTTTTAAAATAAGTATGAGAAAAAGGTGAAAATCAACAAGCTTTGTAAAATTCAGCAAATAATTTATTTGCCTTGAATACAAAGTGAAAATTAAAAAAAGAACTCACGGTATTACAAATTAAAACCCAAAATAATCCTAGAATTACAGACACAAGTCCTAATAATTTAAAATTCTGAATAAACTTTAGTAGAAATCCAAATTAAGTCCAATGCTGAAGGTGTTGATGTGTCTGTGATGACATGTATAATGCTGATGTACCAAGAGTCATTTGTTGAAACACAGTAATAAAATACCAGGTTTGAATTCACTTTAAATCCTAATGAATGTCTCTATCCAAGAATATTATTTTTGTATGAGCAGTCTGTATTTCCAGAGAAAAGAATCATTGAATTAAATAATTTGAAGAAATAAATTCCAAATGAATAATGGACACAACAAAAAAACAAATTGATTATTTAGCACGAGTGAATAATCTTTCCAGTGACAAGGTTGTATAGTAGTCCCCATACTTGACCTCAGTTCACAATTAAAAAAAAAAAAAAACAACAAAAAAACCTCCCAACAATAAACAAAATAACGTTACCTAATGGAAAATAACCTTCCAGAAAGTTCTGAATGATTACAAAATAAAATGTTGTTTATTATTAGAAAGTGTGTTACTATAATTATAATATATAACCTCGACAATATCAGGTAAATTGTAGTGGAATCCGAATAACATAGACCTAGACCCAAATAAACATATTTGCTTCTATTAATAATGATCCTGATAATAAACCCATGCATACAGAGAATATTTTAGCTATGTATTAGTTGTTTACAGAATAAAATAAAAATATATAACAATTCAGTTCAAGTAGAAAATAAACTTGATTTTGGACAAGGTTAGGTCCAATATACAATGTTACTTTAGAATAGCATATAATTAAACATAAAAAACTAACAAACAGTGCAAATTAAATATACATAACACTGGTACAATGTATCTTCTGGAGTACCGCAAGGAACAACACTTTGACCAGCACTCTTCTCCAAGCACAGCAGTGACATCCTAATTGAAATTGACTAAGAACGTCGACTAGTCGCAGATGACTGTATATGCTACAGATTAATCAAAACCGAGCCGGATACTAAGGTATTGCAAATGACATTAAAAAAGCTTGGACGATGGGTACGAAAATGTGGCATGCGATTCCAACCTAACAAAGCAGCATATGCATATTGACAAGAAAGAAATGACATAAATCCAATATGTCGCATTTATTGGAAGGTACTATGTTAGAAAGCCTCAATCAAACAAAATATTTAAGGGTCACAAGTAGTTGTGATCTGAAATGGAACCTTCAAATTCAACTCGAACTTTAGGCCAATAAAGACTTATCTTGTCATCTTGCTCATAACATGCGAAAGAACACGCTAACAAAGGTTTAGTTAGACCTATTTTAGAATACGCCTGTACAGGTTGGGACCCCCATTCCCAGGGTTTAGAAGATGAAATTTAAAAGAATCCAGAAAACGAACAGCCAGGTTTGTAACATCCCATTATGACTATATGCCAGGAAGCATGACCTCGATATTGGATAAGTTGTCTTGGAAACCATTATAAAGACGTAGATTGGAAAATAGATTAGTATTTTTCTGAAAGGTTTTGGTTCTATAGCAAAGCAAATACACCCTTCCATAATTTAATCAAGCCTAAAAGAACCAGAGAATAAATCAAAACAAAATATGCATATATGATATCATCCGCACGAACTGATAGTTACAAATTCAGCTTTATCCCTGCCTCCCAAATATTAAGCACAACTGCCGAATCCTCTGAAAACCCAATTAAAAAAGTTAGAGATTTCACATTTTTTAAAAGTTCATTCTTGTTGTAATGAAGCAAACATAGTGGTTATAGCGTCCGCTTCGGATGCGGTAGGTCGCGGGTTCGAACCCCGGCAGAATCATATCAAAGACATGCAAACGGTACAAACGGCTGCCTCGCTATACGCTCAGCATTATGAGGTTAGTATTAGGACTGGTCGGCCTGGTGTCAGGATAATGTAACTGGGTGGGACATCATGCTACATGTCTGCATTATGATTCCTCAGTGCTAGACATCACTGTAAACTGCCACACCACAGACATCGTAGCGATATGACTGAACAATTGTTAAAGCTACGTTAAAAAATCCAAATCACACACACACACACACACACACACACACACACACACACTGACGCATCCTAATCTGCAAACCTATCACTTTTCACTACAAGAGACATGAATGTTTGGTTGCATAAAATTAAAAGAAAAGTCTTAAGGCTGCTTCTAGATACTGCTAAGACGTTTTCTTGTTTATGTAAAACCTAATTATATCCAAAATGAATCTATACTTTACAGTCACTATCAAAACTTACATTAAATTTCTACCGACTAACATTATGTCGATTAGCCGGTATACATGTAGACTATTGGACTCGCGGTACTAGTTACATGCACAACTATGGACCAATCTAGAAATAGGTGACCGTAACATAGAGTATATTAGTTTCAATGGCCATAATTAATAATGAAATGTAAAGTTTTTGCGAAAGAAAGTGACAAGATACTGTTGATGTAAATTTAGTATTTGTATAGACTTGACTTAGAGACCAGGACCTGATTCGTTAGGCACGGTGTATATATAAAGCACTACATGCGCATGAAGATCACAAAAAAAATATCGTTGCAGCGGGACATCTCGTTTTCACCACGCAGAGCTTGCATCGAGGATGAGTCTATGCTGCGTGTAGGTTTGATCATGACCAATCAGAAAATAAATCAATCGAATTTTGAATATCGTGTGCTGCCATAAGTTTACTATAGGAGTTGATTTCGTATATTGAGTTCTGAACAGTGTTTCAAGTGCGAAAAAGTACTATTTTCATAGTATGGCAAAATTCTGTGCAAAGTGAAAGTTGATGATTACGGCTAGGAAATAGAGAAATTGTCCCTAACAAAACTGCTGAAAAAAAAAATACTTTGGTAAGAGCCACTTTTTCTACAAATTTTACAGTTAATACAATGGTTTGTCACAAGCAGTTACCAGAAGTTTTCCTTTAAGAAGATATTTAGCATTTTGTTTTCCATTGTACAACCCTCTCAATATTGCACCTTCCTTCCAAAAAGCCAGCGAGAGTTTATTTCGGTTTATCTGCATTCATACTTCTTTAGACAGTCGCACACACCCCACACCCCTCCGGGCAAGTTTTATTCATCATCTACATGGTTGCTTAATCAATTTGTACATTTGTTTCAATATATTCTTTTTCACTTTTCTCCAATGTTTAATTAGTGATCTTTTCGGATCTTGATATATTTAGATAGGGTTCCATTTCGTTGTCTCTGCTTTTACTATAGTTGTTTTCGGTTAAAGGCCGATTATCTATCTGTATTTTTCTCTCTCATTTATCCGCGTTGACAACGGTTAACGTGCTTACAAATTCTAACTACAGCTCTTTCTAACAATCCATGCAATCACAGCCTGGAGTCCCCACCCCACCCACTTTCCCCTTAATGTTTTGTTTCGTGTTTGCTATCTACCAAGTGCATTTTCCAAGGACGCTCCGAGACAGCCGACATGAACTTGATTGAGTGGGGATTACGAGTCCAACTTTCTACCAACTGAGCTACCGCGACTCCC
>JAECUM010050721.1:0-20347 GCA_016617855.1 Megalonaias nervosa | reverse complement strand
TTAAATGTGAAGCTTAATAATCACAGTGAATGTCATCAGTGGTCACCACAATAAATCTTGTGAAGGAAACTAAAAATGCCATTGAATATTATTCAAAACTCTTTGCAGTGAACTATAAGAGATATACAACACATCCATGTTCATTCATTGACAATATAATGACTCATATTAATTAGTTATAACTGAAACATTGCCATCAGAATCTAAATTTGATTTATCTTCAAAACATTCTATTTTGTTATACTATGATGAGAATTTATATTATGAACAAAAAATGTACTTATTTATTTTCAATCCCTTTGAAGAAAGCAAAATTTATGGTGATACAAAATTTACTGGTATAGAAGCCAATCAGCTGATCTGAATTTATCAATCTACTGGCTGAGTTCCTGGTTCTGTTGCATAAATTGTGGCTATATGGTGCCAACTGAGGGTAAAGTTGCAAAAATTAAAAATAAAAACTGCACACAAATTTCGGAAGACAAACCCTTTTAAAATAAATTTAAACATTAAGTACAAAAATATTTTAAAATAATATAAAAGGTAAGGGTAATACATGTAGAATGCTAAAAATTCTTAAACATTGGTAATCACAATATAGAACATTTCTTTCGGAATCAGGTTGATGTTGGGCAGCCAACATCACAGAATACTTTTATCACTCTGTATGGGCACATAAGTTTTGTGTAATATCTGGGATATTAACAGGTTGTTACGGTAGATTTAAGATTTTTGAAGCTTTCACTTTGGAAAGGGAACCTGAAAATAGGGGTGAAATCATCCATCAATATAAAATGACGCTTACCCAACATAAGTTACTTTAATCTTCACCAGTAATGAATAACTATTAGTTTGCATTTTAATTTTTTAAAATGAAAATTATTTTGAGACAGCTGTTACTGGCATAGGCACTAATTTTCATCAGTAAAACAGAAACAAACTGCAACCACTCACCTGGGACCAGCAAATTAACCAAAAGTGATGTGACTTGAAATCTACCCATCCCCACTTGCCAATTCCATGCTAATTATTATCCTGTCAACATGGTCAGCCACTGATAATATACATTGACATAAAGGAGACATCCCAGATTTGTTCTCCATGTATAACTTAAGTCCTTTACTAAGTAATCATCTAATAAAAACTTTTGCATGAAGTTTCTCTGTTCCATGTATCTTGTCTATATGGATCAAATTTGAAGGCAACATTTCCAGTGTGTCACACAGCAAAATATATTACAGTCAGTTCTGATTGGTGGCTATCGTTTGCTCCAGTCCTTGGTAAAAGATAACCGCATATCAGAAATGAATTTACCTTTATTCACTGTGTGACACACCAGAAGTATTGGCAGCCAAACTTGATCCAAGTAGATACCAAGCAGCAGAGAAACTACACACAAATTATTAAATTATCTGTCAAATACTTGTCATATATGGGGAATAAGTTTGGAATGTCTCCTTTTACACTGATATATGCAATCATTTATTAAACATGCCAATAGGATAAATAAAATTTGCACAGAATCAGTGATGGGGCAGATTCCAAATCGCACGAGTTTGTAACCTTGTTTTAATTTGTTAATTGGTAATGGAGTGGGTCTTATCAATAGTTTTGTTCTTTCAGTAACAGAAATGAGTGCCTTTGGTAATGATTGTCCCTTTGTGTCTTCAGGAAGTACAAAGTTATTGATTTTGCTGTAAGTTATCTCTCCTACCACACCAGGACTTGTTCTAGATAAGATTTTCCTTGCATGAGGAAACTGTACTATTTCTTCTGTATTTAAGATAACACCTTAATATCTTTCAAATTTAAGTACCCAGTAAACAAAACAAAGTGCATGGCCACCAAGATGAGTCCTGGATCTGATCAAATGCAGCTGCCTGAAGTGTCCTAGAAGGCTGAATTAAACTCAATGACAATTAACATGTAGTTTTCTTGGAAGAATTTGTGTTATCATCTCAAGGATGAAAGTAGCATATGAACAGATGCTACATCTGTTTGTAATCTGCATATTAGAAATGCAACCAATCTGTTAACACATTAAACAGCACTACCTTACCAATGACAGATCTTCTAAAGATGAATGGTGGGCTGTGTATTATGAATTGTATTGATAAGTAACACAGGTGTGTCAACGACACCTACATGAAACGATAAATAATGTGTTCTTACAAGTTTAAATGAAATGCAAAATGTTAGTATGGCTGTGATATCTGTAGTAAAAACTGGGGTTTTTCCAATAACCAGCCTGAGATTGTGCCATTGGGTGTTACAATGGAGGCCCCAACTTTGTCTTCATCTTTTGAATCATCTGTTTACAAGGATGTATGGCTACAATAGGACACACTGATTTTACTGAATTTATTCTCAAAGAGGATTGTATTTACCGAGGACGTTTGAATTGGCAAAGATCAAATATAATTTTGGTGGTGTTGATAACCAAGATGGTAACTGTGGAACACAGAAATGTGTAATACATCCAACATTGGTATTTGCTCTTTCTAAGTGAAGACAAATTTATTTGCCAATGGATGGTATGAAGTATGGTTTCTGAGTATGCAAGGTTTATTATTTAGACCCAAAGATTATATCATATGCTGGATTAAATGGATTAGACAAAGTTATAGTTCATTTGCCTCAACAAAGTGTCTTTCTGAAAGAGAAGTTCTGAATGCATCTAGATAAAAAACAAACAAAAAACCCCAGCAAAACTGGCTAAATTCTGGTTACACTTGGACATAAAAAGAACAAAGCCTGAAAATGTATTTAAGTAAAATTTTTTAAAACTACTTTCTATATTAATGCTAACAGTAACAAAGGTCTGTAATTTTGAGATTGATTTAAAAATTGGAGTAACATCCTGGCTGTACATTTTCCGAGGTTATACTTGGAATTTTGACCTAAAACCTTGGATGTCCGAGGTTTTCCCATGGTTTTCCTAAGAAAACCTAGGAAACCTCAGACAATGCTGATATTTTGTCCAAGGTTTTATAAGCAAACCTCAGACATTATCTCATACATTAAAAAAACTTTGGAAATAACTGGGACAAAGCCTTGGACATGAGAACTTAGTTTATTGTTGGCTAGGAAAAACCTCGGAAATAAGAACTTAGTCATTTATTAGCTTGGACATAGCTTGGAAATGTAGACTTAGAAACTTTTTTAGCTAGGAAATGGACTTGGTATGTTTTAATTGTGCACTTTGAAATTTCTATATATTTATTCAGAACATATTTTTACAGTTTATTAAAATGAATATGTTTGTCATTACCAAAACAACTGACAAATCTAGGATTTGAATTAAAAAATTGACTTAATTAATGCTGATTGATTGATATGGGTTTAACAGTGTACCATCTCAGTTCAGGCAACATGGTGCCAAATAGGATCACACATATTTTGGTTTCACATCTTATTTACATGGAGATAAAAATATGAGATAAAGAACCAAAACCTATATACATGCTGGAATCCCCCAGTTAGAAAAATTCTTAGCATTCATACACTTTTAATCACTTCATACAATCATGTTAGTGTAACACAGTGGTCCCAATTCTAATGCCCTGTAACCGCACAGGACAACTGTACAAATGTATTTTCCAACAACTGAACCTAAAGTAAAGTCTTCAACGCTTAAAGGGTCACATGACATGTTTCTTAAAATTTGTGTTTGTGTGTTAGTTAAAGGAATAATAATTTATAGTACTGGTTTAGAAGGATAATAAACTTTTACAGTATTAGTGTAAAACTGTTTTCTGAAAAATTCCATGGTACTGTTTATTTGTCACATTAATTACAAGAATAATAATTATAAATATACAACTAGGTCTGATAAAAATTGCATGGATGATTGGCACTATTTTTAATTATCAGTTTTCACATGACAATTGATAATAAGCACAGTTACACTGAAGTTTAATCCCTTTCAATATAATGATTTGGGAAGATTGCAGCAAACACTCGATTCTGTTTTCTGACAGCAAAAAGCACATATAATCCATTTGAGGATTTTAAAAATATTAAACTTTACAAAGAAAGTTGGCTTTTGATGTTTAAATAAAATAAAAAATGACCTCCAAAGTTACTGATGACATAAATTTGAACAATGTTTTCACTCTGAGTTTAAACCAATGTAAGATTTTTTATTTGCAATTACTTCATATACAACTCAAGTATTCATGAAATACAGACAAACAAGGTACTGTAAAAGACATTTTCGAAGTAAAATGGCAACATTTGTAATCCTCATTTAAGCTTTGCAAAGCCACATCTATCCTTTCAGTGATCAAGTAAACATGCATGTCAATAGTTAAATTGTTTGTCAATAGCTAAATCATGAGTGGTAAAGGATCAAGTGAAAAATGCAAGCTTGTGTTAATGTACTTGTAGTTGATAAAGATTTTAATTTATACACCTAAATTCTAACAACTGAAGACGAACTCTTCCATCTACATTTCCTTTCGAACCAAAAGGTTTTCCAACTGCAAATACATGGCAAGTTTATCTGTGGAGGAGGTTTATTGGAACTTCAACAGCTACTTCTCCAATGGATTTCTTTTCTTCAAATGCAATTGTAAATGAATTCTTCTTCTTGACCTTGATTGTCTTAAAAAGATTGATAATGTCTGTGCTTTTTGAAAGCCTCCTTTGTTTTTATGTTTATAAGACCACCAACCCACCCTATGTGTAATTCCTATTGCATTGGTTTTAAAGTAAGGGTAGGTAGATAGTTTGGTATATATATATATATATATATATATATATATATATATATATATATTGTACTATGCACTTCAAGGTCTGTTGGGAATTTTTATTTTTATTTTTAATATTTTTATTTTTTATTTTTAACCTGATGAAAAAGTGCTAGGGTTAGCAGCATAAACGGGGACAGTCGGCCGACTGGGAACTGTTTTGTGTGCCTGATATGGAACTTCCAGTCTGCGATAATCGCAATCTGGGAGACAATTTTAACTTATGAAAAAAAAATTTGAGATAACTGAAGGACCCAATGTAATACTCATAGCAGGTGCTTATCTACTCGAAATAACTGCTTTTAAATTTAAAAAAAATAATGAGAAGTTGTGGAAAGTTCTAGGAAATATTTTTTCACCTTCTTCCATTGGTTGCAGAGCATGGAATTATCCAATCAATATTGCACGTGCCATAATAATAAATTTGAAAGTAGTACAATGAAAGTAAACTGGTCTGTGAAAAATTGCATTATAAAGGAGTGGATTCATCAATCGCCATGAACTTGTTTGCATTATTTATATGATAATCCTGTTACCGGGAATTTTCACAGCCACCTAAATATTGTTCAGCCGAGAAAGGCAATTGAAGATAACAAAGTCGGCGATTTGGTGTTGGCAAGGTTACTGTATTTTGGGATTACAGAAGGAATTTTGGAAGGATTGGGGTATGTTCATTTATTTTTTTTTGAAAAGGATAAGAACATTTATTGGCTCTTGTTTCATAGCACAGGCACTTGATTCCGGGGTAAACTAATGTGTACACTCACCAATTAACACATGTCAAGTGTTAATTGGTGAGTGTATGCATTAGTTTACCCCGGAATCAAGTGCATGTGAAACATGTATAGCGTTCAGTAAACCTTATTGTTTTCATCTAATTTTATCTTTGTATGATTCAGCTGCGAATTTTTGGAAGTGAATTACAAGAATATAGTACATTTTAATGATAATAATTATTTAACTATGCCCAATTTGAATTGTGTAAAGCAAACTAACCCATGGGGCCCCGAGTGGCCGAGTGGTCTAAAGCGCTCTCCGTTACGGATCACTGCCATCTCACCTCTGTTTGCGAGGGTTCGAGTCTAAGATTTGGTGAATGTGGATATGTGAGAAAGCTGCCAGTAGCTTCTTGTGGGTCGGTGGTTCTTTCCGCGGATTTCCCGGTTTCTTCCTCCACCATTAATACTGGCCGCCATGTATAGCCTATCGTGTGCTGAAAAATGGCGTTAAGCCCCACAACAACAACAACAACAACAAACTAACCCATCAACATTAGTTGAATTTAGAAGAAAAGAATAAATAATGGTTTTAATTATGTATTCCTATCATGAAACATGAAAATGAAGTCACATTTTACAATTGTTGAAAAAACAATAAAATCTGAAAAATATTTAATGACTCAAACATGGATCTTAAAATAACAGTGTATATGATTATTATAGTGCATGAGATCAGAAAAATAGGTTTATGAATAATGTTAAAGACATGTAAGAATAGAACAGAACATCCATGCATATAGGTTGTTAGGCAGCAAGAAAATCTACAAAGCAATCAATCAGAATAATCACTGCTTCTGTATATCCATGAAAAGCTAAATTACTTTATCCATTTTCTTTAAGTACAGTATTTTATAACTTAAATAATTGTACTGGCCTGCCATATTATCATGTGTTTGTCTGAAATTGCAGCTGCATTCTACTTTTAGATATGAGGTAGTGATTAGTGACATCACATAACGGCCACTGTTAAACAACTGTATAGACCTTGCAAACCCTGACAGTATATGCCCTTCATTTCAGGTATAAATTTGTGTACCATATTAAAATGATATTAAATTGTACTTAAATTGGATTTCTTTTGTTTGTCTAATTGAAAAGGAAATATGGCGTCCATGATACCGATCTCATGCTTTATTTTACCTGTTGCATACAAATTTGCAAAAATGCAAGCATCAGTGATCTCTTAACTTTATAAAGAATGTCAGGTTAAATAATTAAAATTATTATTATTTTTATTTTTAAAAGCCAACATGCCTAACTACATTTTTTTTCAGCAATAAACATGGTTATATATATTCTTTCCCAAGTAATCAATTCCCATCACAAGTAAATGGCATGGAATGTACTGCATATTATTTGAAAAGATTGTCTTTTTTTTTAAATTTAGGTTTGAAAGAAGATGCAATTCCACAATCACCAAAAACCACCAAAAATGGCTAAGACAATAGCAGCAAAATAGACCACCATGATGGCAACACCAAAACAGACAAGACGGTAACACCTAAAAAGTCCAAGGTAAAATAAAGATGCAGCAATTTCAAACTTTCTAAAAACTTTATAAGCAACAAGCATTGTGCCATATCTTTATGGGTCGACTACAGTGCAATGAAATAAAATAAGATAGTAATTCTGAATAATTTTAATATCTTTAAAGGGGTGCATCAGGATCTTATAATTTTATTGATTGAATACATTAGTTTGAACTCATAAGCAATTGAGCCAGGAACAGAATATAATCTTGACTCTATTTGTCATCAACAATTTAGAATGATGGTCCCAAATTCAAAGAACAGTCTGTTATAGAAATATAGCGTTTCCAGGTTTAATACCTTGTTTTCAGAACTAAAGGATTCCAAACATGATTTGTAAATTTAAGGCTGCCAATAAGAGTTATGTTATATGTGTACTATTTGTTTTATTGATTCATCACATTTTATATTTTCAAACCAAACTTTTTTTTTTTTTGCAGGACTGATCCAAAAGAAATGGCAGAGTATCAAAGACGTGATGATAAACAAAAAAATCAGTGAAGTGCTAAAACCATCAAGAAACCAGGATATAAATAAATGGATGTCAAAATTAAATGGACAATGTGGCACTGAAGGAACCGTATGAGCATTCTTGATATCACGACCTTTTTAAAATTTTATTTGTACGTGTTCAACAAATTGAAAATAAAATGTATTCTTATATTCTGTAATATTTGCTTCAATTCTTGGTCTGATGTTTTATGCCAGGTAGGTGTCCAAGGAATCCTCGGATGATATGTCCTAGGAATCCTCGGACAACATGTCCTAGGAATCCTCGGACAACATGTCCTAGGAATCCTCGGACGATGTGTCCTAGGAAACCTCTGATGAGGTGTCTTAGGAAACCTCGGACAATATGTCCTAGGAATCCTCAGACGATGTGTCCTAGGAAACCTCGGATGTTATGTCCGAGGAATTCTCAGAACGCTTGTAAACCTCTGACAATATATCCGAGGATTCCTAGGAAACCCTGGAGTACTGGTTACAAAAAAACCTTGGAAGTCCGAGGTCAACCTCAAACATTAAGAATAAAAACCTTGGACATTGGTATAAAAAAATTTTGTCCTTGGACTATTACCTTGGAAAATCAGCAACCAATACTCCAAGATTTTCCCTAGGAAAATTTGTCCAAGGTTTCCTAAGAAACCTCGGAATAGGTACAGCCAGGATATGCCTTTGTGAACACATCAGGCAAAGTACCACACTTTATAAACATGCTAAAATGTTTATTTTCAGGTACATATATTTCACTGACACATGTTTTTAAAAGAATATCATATATATTATTAAAATCACTCACTTTTTTCACATAAGCTCACTCCAAACTTTACGTAATTTAGTACATTTAATGTCTATTTTGTTTAAAGGTCAATGGATGGAATGTAACTATGCATATCTGGTAAATAATCTACACTACAATAATAATACACTATTACATAAATTACTGAACATGTTTGAATTGTCTAAAGAGTTCATAGAAGTAAAAGCTCCATCTGTAATTGCTATGTATATTGAACTGAAGATACACATAAGGCATTCTTGCAGTCGAACTGACATCAAGTCACGTGTTCAACATAACTCATTCGCCATATTTGTTTAGGGGACATGCTTGTGAAGATCGGAAGTTCGAAGAATTCAGTTATTATATGTGATTAAATGTGAAATTTAATTGAAATGTCTTATCAATATCAAGACAATTTGCCTTTGGACGCACGACAGAGGTACTTGTTAAACTGAAGTTGATTGCAATGAATATTTGTCCTTAAAAGGTACCTGCTGATACCTGGATCAATGACCCAAAACAATAGCCGGCTATTGAATACCACAATGTTTATAACTATGTGATCAAACATCCACGTAAGTATTTATTGTATTTGACGGGTGAATTAACATATTTAGATGATTGTAATTAATAATATTCTTAAATGTTGCAAATAATGGTAAATTACAATAAATTGATTCCTGTAATTCCCATGTTGTCAATGCTGGTAGTGTAAGCAATTGCAGAATGAAAAGAAGGTATTGTCTATGTATCTTTTATATTTTCATTTATTAGATTCAACTTATTGTTGTAATATAATGATTGAAATTTAAAACAACTTATCATTTTTCTTTACAGGTATTTATTCTGCAGAGGCAATGGAGAACTATAGGTAACCACAAGGAGATTAAAACTTAATGTTCAAGATGAATGCAGTTGTGTATGTGAAACAAAAACCAAGTTAGATAACATGGTTGATTGCAATCATTGTGATGAATGGTTTCATATCAAATGCATAGGGCTAAAATGTCTGCCAACATCAAAAACTTGGTATTGTGAAGAATGCAGGAAATTGGTGAACAAATGAAAGAGCATTTTGCTATGAAGGTCATTTAATAACAATGAACACAACTATGCTACTTGTAAATAATGTCAACTGTGTACAGCTGAAATGTTTCACTTTTCCTCTCGTTACCCCAAAAAACAAAAAAAAAATCTATGAGGCATTTCTTTTCATTTTGTCAATGTATTTCAATGCATTCAACATGATTAATGTATTTTCACAATAAAACAGCTGTAATATGGTAATTTACATTTGTAAATTTTGTTTAATGATAAAAATTATAACATTTCATTCAGATACATTTCCATAATATTTGTGTCTGATACAAATTTATTTTTTACAATATACATGTAAGAATTATTTGTCATGGATTATGTTAAAACTTTTATTTATATTTGATATATCATCATGAAATTACACAATTGCAAACATGTATTCAAATAAATATCTGAAACATATTTTAAGTGTTCCAGTATACTCTTTAAACACAATCCCAGTCCCCAAATTAGTTAGGGCAGCACACACCTTTATTATTTTGTCACAACTCAATAATGTTGATTCAATGCTTCATCTTTAATACTTCTGACACATCTGATTGGTAAAATCCCTTTCAGTATAGTAAATCTATTTTCATCAATCCGATCACATGTTCTATATGAATACGAACAGAGGAAATTTTTCTAGAAATTTCAACATCTCTTGCTGGTTACTGTTTTTTAACTTTAGTAAAAGATGGTGTGAGCAATTCTGCACTACAAATTGTGGCGAAATCATCTTTAAGTGTAAATCCTCTATCACAAAGTATCTGGTCTCCTGGCATGTGATATTTTGGATCAATAAAGCCTGACTCGCGAACTGTTTTAATGTTCAAAGCTCTGCCTCCCCATTCATTAGACATAAAATTTATGGAGCCAAGAGGTGTACAAGATATGAACACTTTAACTGTGCAGTGTTTCTTGTAGGAACCATAACACTGTGCCCTTGCCAATAAATATTTTGGCACTTGAGTGAATGTTTCAAAGCAGTCTATTACTGAAGTCAGACAAGGAAATTTGCATTTGAACACTGGCTGTATTGTGTCGAATATTGTCTCTCTATCAGTCCGCTTGACCAGGAATCCAAGTTTGGCATGCATAAGATCAATCCATTTCCAGAAGTAGTCAATTGTCGTTGATTTGGGAGTTCCTTTTACATGTGCAAGTAACTCAAAAGACACACTGTGACGTAGTTTCACAAGTGTTAAAAGCATTTGCTCTTTTAGTGGCAGGCTGGCTTTATTTGACGCTTTACCTCTTATCAAGTACTTAAAAAAGGTATACAGCTTTAAAAATACATCCCAGCTAATGCCATTCATCATCTGGCATGCATCACTGTTTCCTTCTATCAGAAGCTGATGAAAGAGAGGTAGCACTAATCACTTGTTCCAAACCTGATATTTTCTTTAGGGCGTCATCTCCTTCTTTTCTAAGATTTTCTATCTCCATATACAGCATCTCTCTCAGATTCTTTCAATGGTTGTTTCATTGGCATCAATTGTGGTGCAGTTGAAATCGACTCAGCTTCAGGTGACCTTGTTTCCATGGGTTGAGATTCCTCTTCTAAACTGTCATTGTTATCTGACAAAGTACAAGATGGTATCTCCAATTTTGAGTTGTCATCTATTAACTTCAACTTCTTCCTTGCCTGACATGATTCAGCCAATTTCACTGTTAAAAGAGGCATACATATTACTCATGGGAACAGTACGAAATTTCACAAATCTCAATAGTTATTGAACAAATTGTTCAACGTGATTAATTTAAAGTTATACAATCTACAAACTTTCACCAATGTTTTGTCAATTGGTGTGCACATTTTATACATGAATCTATACAAATCTGTTTAATTGAAAATCTTAAATCAGCTGTACATGGTCGTAGTACAAATAAACACACAAGAAATGATTACATCAAATTATATATATATATATATGTATATGTACCTGCACTACTTTATCTTTCTGCAGCCTTTATAAAGCAGTCAACCTTTACTTCTGACATTTCTTTCCCATCATCTTGTCTTCTTTTGGTGGTGCTTGGAAATATAGATGGTACATAATCTGGATGTGTTGAGTCGTTGACTTTTACACCTGAAAATGAGAACAGGAAACTTATTTCAGATGCAGAATGTTCTTCTGCATTATCATGAAATTTATTGCAGGACTCCAGTTTAGTGTTGTGAACGTGTACTTAGTGAAACGAAACTGATTTTGGGGGTGGGATAGAACCATTATTGTATACAAATTCATTTCCATTTTTCATCATTTACAGTAGATCAGTTAACGATTTAAATGCAAGGATATAATTAGCATAATACTTACCAGTAATGAAATGTGCTGAACAAACGTAACAGTGTCCGGGTCTTGGAGACCAGCGCTTATCTTTGTTGATACTGCCGTCAGGATTTAGCTTTGCACTGCTGATTGCATTTAACCATCTATCTCTTCGTGAGCTTTCACTTGGTATTACATAAAACTTTAGATAATGATTTTTCCTCTTGCTGGAATTACAACCTGGTACACAATAGCTCACAGGCATTTTACATATGACTACTTGCTTTCCCCCAAACAAATATGGCGGCCGTGTTGCGATGATTGTCACGTGACAATTCCCCGGATGTCCGACTACAAGAATATAACAAATGGAAACGAAAAAACCAGTAAATTCAAGAAATGATATCTCTCTGTATGGTATACTCTGGGCAATAAACTGATTTCAAAGATGTGGTTCCAATTATATATACAAACCCTCTCCCATCCTAAGTGTTATGAACTTTGTAGTACCATTCCTTTATCAATGGTGTACCTTCTGTGTGTTTCAGATGCATCTCTCATGCCTACCTATAGCATAACTATTGTTCAATAACTGCAATACCATCATGAAAAATCATCTTGAAACAATATAAGATACTCACCAGCACTGATAGAAGGCAGAGCAACTGTCTTATATCCCCTACCATTAGATTCTTTAAGACATTTCTTGATGGTTTCTCTCAACACTTCTTGACACTGAGTTTTATCTGAATAGGAATCCCACTTGGGTCCTACAGCATTTAAAATCTGTTTGCAATTCAAGTCTCCTCCAATTGAGAAATAGACATCTCCTACCTTCAATGGACCATGTACTTGGACTAATCTTGCACATTCTTCTTTGTACTTCTGGCCTGCTGCATCTTCAATAGCCTTTGCAACACCTCCACCATTTGCAAGATATTCATTGGCAGCATTCACAATACAGTCAACATTAAGATTTGTAATGTCACCCTTATAAACTTGAATCATTAGTCCTTCTTCTGTTTCAAAAGCCGCTTCTGGCTGACTGTCGCCCTTGGCCAATACATACGTTTTTATTTCTGCTGGAAATCTTACTTCCCCTACTGTGTATTGTCTGTTTTTCCTGCTTGTTTTTGTAGTTTCACGTAAACCAAGATCTGTCATGAGTTTGTTTTTCTGCTTAATATGTTCCTCATATGTTGCCCACATCACCACTTCCAATCCCAAGTCATCTTTTTTGACGAAGCAATCCACACCAAGATTCTTAACATATTTTCTTACTTTAGATATTTCAAGAGTATTTTCAAGTTTGATTTCATGTTTCTCATTCTTTCTGAGACACTCAAGGCGTTCATCAAAAGCTTTTTGAATTTGATCACATTTTTCTCTTTTGCAAGTTACAATCATTTCCGGTCTTGAATAACTTAGATCCTTGAAGAGACCAATGTACTTGGTGACAAACTCTGTTTCACAAAGAAGTGTGTATTCATCTTCATCCATTTTAATTTTAAGACATCCTGTGTCTAGGGCTCTTTGAACCCACTCCTGACAGCATAGGAGTTTTTCTACCTGACCTGTGATTTTAACAACTTGTTCTTTATCTTCACATTGGAATCCAAGGTCTTCTACACTTTTTATCCATGCTTCCAGAAAACCTTTTTCCTTCATGTATCTATAAACTGCAGTGTTTAACTGAGCAGTACCCTTTTCAAATACCTGCAAAACAAATCACATGCAGTTAAAATTGTAGGAAATTATGGCATCCTGTACAATACCACCCACCAAAATGAGAATCCATATGTGAATGAATACATTATGTTGACTGACTGTAAGCAATACTATAGTTCTTTATCATTTATTTTTCCGGGTCTCAATTTCTGTAGTCCAATAAAAAGCCATTTTCATTGGTACTTAATTAGTAGCTTTGCCTGTCAAAGTTGTCATATTTGTAGATATTTAATTTTGTGGATTAACCGATACAAATACCCAAATAAAGAATGCACAAAAACAAAAATTAAGCCAACAACAGCTGCCACTTCAATGGCTAAAAGAATACCACCAGTATCTGCATAAATCAGACACATGTAAAGATCAATCACTAACATTCAACATCAAGGGCAGCCAACACTAAGCTAATCAGCTATTAAAGTACATATGCATGATCTCTGCCTTAAAACAATGCCCATAAAGTTGCACCATCAATTACTTTCTGATGACCATGGCGACCTAACACAGTGGCTTAAGAGTGGCAAGATTCGATTTAGATTCACATTAGTTTGGATCATGTCATCATTCCATGTGAAGCAAAAACATTATAAGCAGCCCCTTGCTCAATGCTGTTAGAAAGCAGTGTCAATATCTGGTGTGTTGAGAGCCTTTCAAAGTGTCAAGATGCTAAATTGAAAAACAATGGAACCACTACTTGTTTTAGCCTGCCTCGTGTATGAAGCAACTTCAACCACTGGGCTTTATAATAAATAAAGACCGCAAAGAAGAACTAAAATCACATTTATACAACTGGTATGCTAAACAGGCCCAAAGTCTGTAAATAAAAACATGAAAAGCATTAGTCTGCTCAATTTCAAACACTTTTCATTAGGTGCATAATGCTTCCAGGCTTATTTTTCAAACATGTGATCAAAGTCTTTTTTATCTCAGTCTTCACTCCAGAAAATAGTAGCTTTATTTCTCCCACTTCATAAGATCTATATCAAAAGACAGATAAAAATCTATGAAAAGAAATACAATTTTGGTTGCAGTAAAAAGACCTTCAAATTTTTTCTGTTTTTGAAGGCAAAAGTCCATCACTAATAATAATAAAGACTTTATTTTCAGAGGGTGACTCCGCTGGTCAAAAATTAGAAAATAATCTACCTTGTGGCCCTCTGTTATGTACATATGATACAAGCTAATAATAATATGTTCACACACACACACACACCCCACCACCCCCACACATGCACACACAAGCAAATACACCATACATAAAGAACTATCCACATCAATGCTATAATGGTGCAGAAATGAGAATGAAGCACACAAGGTGTGTGGTGTAACAAGTACACCATTTTTTAAAATTTCATCCATCTAATACACTTATTGTGGAAGGAAGAGATGCTTGGAACTGATGTAATATCATGTGTAATGTTATTCCAAACAAGTGCACCTAAACGTTTAAGCTATTTTTGAATAGCTCCTCTTTTGGGTTGAGCACTTTGAAATTTTGCCCTTTTTAATGTTAGATTTGAGGTACCAGTAGATTCTCTTTCCTGGAAAATTGTGTTTAGGTAAGTAGGGGCAGACTTTGTAAAAACAATGTACATTATTCTGGCCTTTCTCAAAAATATTCTTTCATGTATTAATAATACTTTGAATGTAAGCACTGCAGTTTGAACATTTTCCATTTGCTGATGAAGAATTATTTTACATGTCCTTTCCTTTCCAGAGAATGAAATATTAAATTCCAAAAAATTGATGAACTTCAAAACATTCTGACATCAACAATATAAACACTTTGTACCCTCAAGGCGCAAAGATATGATTGAATAAATTTAATACCAGTTGGCTGTTTTAAGCCTCGATTTTAAATCACATGGTGGCTCACATGATGGGTACGTGACACTAATTTGAACATCGCAATAGAAGCGCACAACCAATAGGCACGTATGCCATGGAAGAACTTAGCGAATCTTATTATAAAATTCAATAAAATAAGTTGTTTACAAATTAGAGCTATCACGCACACAAAACATGACCTTGGTAATAGCCAATCGTTCTCATTCAATGTTTACAAAATCTATGAACTAAAAATAGTGCTGGAGTAACTGTTATAATCTAATTGGGTTAAGCCAATTTTCCAAAAAGAGACTCAAATCCAATGAAAATTACCATTACAATAAAATGTAATGAAACAAAAATAAAATAAAAAACGAATTTTAAAACTAACACAAAAGTAATTAAATTACATATACGTAACAGGATAAACTTCATGGCGCTGTGTGGAATGAACTTTAGCAAAAAGATGAAGCAGAGGTATTGATCTGGCCTCATCTTATACTCAGCATCGACTTGTATATGGATAAGGGATAGAAAATTTACAAAATCTGCAAATTCGTCTTAAATTCCACATTGATTTATAGGCTGGCAAATATGGTACACAAGACAGTTGATATAAAGAACAGAGTAAGGATTTTTTGCAAATAATAAGTTTAAAAAAAAAACAATGTTATTATACATACTGAATCAATTTCCAGTGGTTCCAATGCCTCTGCTAGACTATGCAATTTCAGGACAATTGCTTTTTCAGCATTTTGAAGATGGTCTTGTGTATCTGACAAGAGGTAAATCTTCAATTCAGCAGGCCTATTTACTGGTAAATAACTGAATGTCCAATTGATTGGAGGTGTGGACAATCCAACCATACTCACTGGAATAATAAGTACAGTTATGAGTTACATAAAACTATGAAGAATCTCCATCTGCAAATTTATGTTAAGGAGCAAACTAACTTAATGTGTTAGCATAAATGCATCTCAAGGTAGTGGATGCATAATTTAAAATGGGTCCTACCTCTCACCCCACCCCCAATGCTATAATGTATGCATGAGGGAAGAAATAAAGACTTCCACTGATAATCGCCTTAACTTATTATCCTCCAACCACTGTGATAACTCTGTATACTTTACCTACATAGTTTCCCACGCACCACAAAAGCAGTGCACTTATCTTTCCATGTATGTTGGGACCCAGTGATCATTCATCGGATTGAAACTAACTCAGATGACAATTTTATTGTTATGGTTTTTTTGTGTGACTACAGCATTGTTGTAGAAGTAAAAAAAAAAAATAAAAAATCTACATGAATAATGTTTAATCTTAACATTCTATTTACTGAAGAAAAAACAACTTTGTAGTGTGATATTAATTATTTAATCACAACAATATTCACAGGTGATAAAATAGAACATGGCTTCTGTGGATTGCATATGATATATCTATTAATGTTTATTTTTTCTGGAGAAATGAAAACTGAAAGATACAAAAATGTAACAATTAGGAGTTCTCTGCCAAAAATCAGGATATATTATGACATTGGGAGGTAGGCATGGAATGACCCTAAAAATTCAGAGGTTTTTTGCTCCTGGCGTGATAGATGACAGGTATGTCTGATACAGTAACAGTAGTCCACTTCTGACAATCAAAATATCTTCTTTTGACTGAGACTGAAGGATACCAACATACCTGCCATAACAAAGCTTGTCATGCTAAAACATTTTTTTACTCCCAACCCATGACAATCGCGATTCAAAAAACTTGCTTTTGACCTCGAAAATATAAAAACCCACCACTTTAGTCAATGCCTGTAACATGTTGCATGTATTATTATGTATATAAATGGTAGACAGTTATGCAGAGTTCATGTCAAACTATCCTTGGGGACAGTTTAAACAGCAACAATTAAAAGGCAAAGTGGTCAAGTATAAACCACTATTTCACATATTACTTAACTGGCTGACAGTAACTAGTGAGATATGTTAAATACTTTGATGACTGCAGTGGGTGATCCCATTGTGGTAATTTTCATACTGTACAATTCATGAAGTGTAACAAACCAGTAAAATCAAAGAGATGCTAGATGTGTGTTAAGAACAAAAGTTATTCATATCACTGCCTTCACTGTGAATGTTTAAGCCATCTGTATTAATGATTATTGTCAAGTTTGTGAACGGCAGTAGTATTTCTTTGAAGCTGGATTTTACTCCATATACAGAACGCACCATGATTATTTCATTTGTCAGAATTGTGTTCAAGTTAGTTTGAGTTACCTCTGACCCTTCTCACCCCATTTTTGATATCTGGATATTTATGTTGCATTGTTTAACTGTCCTTCATATTTAAAGGTGACTCAGGAAGCAATTAGCTATCAGGAAAGCAAGCAAAGCCCAACAAAATTTTTTTTCAAAAATTCTGGTTCACATTGTTTTAATTTCTGAAGCACATCAGCAACGGGAGTGTGGGAGGCCTTTAATTCTTTGCAGATACAGCAAACAACATATCATTTCTGCATTTCTGTATGGACAATAGCTGTTGAAATAGGAGCACCATGTGTATATAACATACTCGGCATGGTGAATTAAACATTAATGTTAGTTCTCTTTATTATTATTCATTATCTTAGTCTTGTTAAAATGCAAATTGTTAATTGACTTTTGCTTTTCAGGATGATTCTAGCCATGAAACAGATTAACTGAAAGACAATAATAAGCACACTCTCATGTCTGCACAATTTGTCTGTGTTGATAAAATATTAACACCCATACGGTATAGACGCATTTATTACTGCTGTATTACCTGTAAAGCCCTCATTAAACTTGAAATTATTATGACCCCCACTCCCCCAAGGAATTGGTCAGTCCCAAATGTGATGTATATTTATATTTCTTTACACAGACAAGCGTATCTCAATCAAACTGCATTGGAATCACAAAACTAATAATTATTATCGCCAGAAAAAAAACTTAAAAAAACCCAATTCTGACAAGGATTCACTCAGAATCCAGCTGAAGTTTGAACACTAGTACCATCCAGTCTCTAAAGAGCATTGTGATTGAACACTAATCACACTTGCATTACCTTCAAAAGCCTTATTGAGCTATTGAGTATCAAAGACTGCATCTAATTAAGCTCCATTTTGCCATCCAATGGATTTTAGCAGCAGAGAGGGTGAACAGACCACTTGGCTGAGACCTTATTTTTGAAATTAAAGGGTTCCTACGAAGGCTGAAAAAAAAGTTTTTGTCTTAATAATGAAAACTTCTCTAATTGACCAGATTTTTTCTGATTTTTTCACAATCTGGTCACTACGCGTTGGTCATTCACCCTCTCTGCTGCTATGAATTAAACAGCAAGTATAAATATTATCAATAATGAGTATTGGAGAACCACACTCAGCTAAATTAACTCGAGAGCGACTAGAGGCAATTAAAAAATATCTACCTGTTCGTGATTCTGTTAAGCAACAACTACAATTGCGTCAGGAGTCTCAGGTGGAATTTACAGAAGGTACAGAAAAATTATTTAAACCGATTGTCGAACCAACGAAGAAAATTGTTGCAGCAACTGAGGCAACACAACGAGCTCTTGCAACATTGCCTGCTGATATTGCTGGTCGTATTCAAGCTGCTCAACCACCACCACAAGCACCACAAGCAGCTCAACCACCACCACAACCACAACCACCAAGAAGCAGAACTAAGATAATGAATAAATTTACACCTGAAGGTATTGCTGCTATCAGGGATCCAACCCAATTATTTGATATTGCCGCGTATGGATATTATGAAAGACAAAAATATGTAAAACCAGAATATATTAAATCATTAAGCTCCGCCAATTGGATCAAGGATATATATCGCGTCGCTACTGGTATTCCAGAAATCAGATCTAATGAAGATATTGAAAAATTTAATGAATTTAATGAGGTTGTACATAGATATATAAAAGAGACTAAACATGACAAACGATTATCACAACCACCACAATTTGAATCATCACCAATATCACAACCACCACAATTTGAATCATCACCACATCTTAAATTTCCATCATCAGAGCAACCACTACTACAACGACAACAAGAGATACAACGACAACGAGAACAAGAATGACAAGAAAAAATAAAACAATTACAAAAACAAAAAACACCAAAACCATTTGAGCAATCACTTCGTGATTATCCACAACCACAAAAATCACCACAACCAAAATTTAAATTAATGTCACCACAACCACAACAACAAAGACAAGAAATGATGGAAAAATTGAAATCACCACGACAATCAGTTAGAACAGAGGAAGAATATCAAGATCCTGGCGCAACTGGAAGTGGTCTAGGAAGTGGTCTTATTACTTGCCCCAATAACGTCCTTGCTGATGTCGATCGACTAGAAATCCTCATTGGAGGAAAACGAGCTGGTAATAATTCCCCAGAAATCATTAATGAAGCAGCTGATATTTGTAAACGATTATTTACAGGCGGTGTTATGGATATTAATGTATATCGGTCTCTCATTAATGAAATCGCCGATGATTATCATAGTGACTAAGTATGTAATTAGTGACAAAGTCACTTAATAATAAAATGATCATACACAATACTCGTGGACCTACCATGGTCAGGGTAATAAACTCTCGATTACCAGTATACAAAACGACCTACGGAGATGGATTAGGTGATGTTGTTCAAGGTCTGTTTAGAAGAATAGCCCCAAAAGCAATACCGATTGCAAAGCAGCTAGGAATGAAAGCTATTGATGTTGTTCGTGAAAAAGGTATAGGCGCTGTTGGTAATAATGCTAGCAAAGCATTCTCAGCAATCAGATAGACTAGCACGATTAATACGCAGACCACAAGCGGCCCGACCTCAACCTGTGAAATTGGCTACCACTGAAGTGATGCCCGCAAGTGTCAGTAAAATAATAAATCAAGCGGCTAATCAAAAACTAGCGGAGTTAGCTGATATCCCGATGTCTGAAAAGGAAAAAAATATAACCGTTAGTCTGATAGCAGGAAGTGGTCTCACTTCCCAAAGTGGTCTTCGAGTTAGACGAAGACGATAATAATAAAGATGTTTAAGCGCATATCTGACCCC
>JAECUM010050720.1:0-13374 GCA_016617855.1 Megalonaias nervosa | reverse complement strand
TGGAAATCTGTGGAGTGATAGGGAAAGAGAATTTGAGCCGGATGAAAACCTTGAACACCAAGTAACGTACACGGGCATATGTCATTGTTATGGAGTGTGTGGGCTTTCCATGGGATTTATCAACAGTGTTAACAATACAAGTGACGCGAAGTTGCTATAGCCTGTCGAGATCTAACGGTAAATTTCTTGTTTAGGAGGCACAAACACATATTGTAATCTGTTGTAATCTATGGAAATCTTAATTGTTTCAAACCTATAAGAAGATTCTAAGAAGAGATCATTTTTAAATATTTAAAATGTTTGATGGATTCTCTCTCTCTCTCTCTCTCTCTCTCTCTCTCTCTCTCTCTCTCTCTCTCTCTCTCTGGACCATCGATGCAAGCATACGGGCAAAAATCCGTGAGGAAGAAAAGAGCTTAGCGGTTTTTCGCATGTGTAATAGGACGATGTCTCTAGACCTATGAATGATAGTAAAATTTACATATAAATCGATTAATTGACAGAAAGACATGGAGGATAAAATAAATAATTTTATGGTTACTAGCAATGTTAATTAAAGCATTATTATCATTTAGATCGCCGTAAATAAATGTCAATGTTTGAATGAGCACTTGTTGCTTCGTAGTTTCTTTATGTTTCATTAGCCTATATTCTCCACTAGTTTCAATTTGTTCGCCTGTTAACTATGCAGTCCTTGTAGTGCTCTACTTTCGTCACTGAAGCCAACTTTCATGTTTAAATCATCAGAGTCTTTTATCGATTATTCAACATTAAGTAAAAAAGAAGTTCAAAAAAGAGAAAACAAGCAAAATATCAATTTCCAAAGAGGGTTGAGAACAGCTGCAATTGGTGCAGAAATATATTTTTAGCGGACACACTGAGCAGGGATGTGAAGAGTTCACTCTGCGTCAATACCCAGTTCTTGTAATCAAACTTAACTCAGACGAAATTGCAAGTATGTGTATTTCTACGTGATATAAATAAAATATATATATTATATGCATGCAATATCATTGATATACAAGTGTTAATTCATTCCATCGAGTTTACAACTCGTACCGAGATTAACGGTATGAATCGCCTCCCTCTCAGGAGATGACCCCCAAATAGACAAACGAGGCAGAATGTAATGAAAACTCATTCACAAGGCATCCGATTTTGAGACTGGGCTGTAAGCACATCCCACTTGAGTGTCGTCTAGAGCCAATTGGATATATAAAAGAAAGCGGGTTGTTTACTATTACCGATTTGAATGAAGAGGTTGCGATCTGATATTGTTCATGTTTTATTTTTTTGTAAATAAGCTGGATGATGGACATATTGTCTAAGAACATCTAAAGAAAGCTGATTTGGCAATTTTATTCGTCCTGCTTAGACAGAAGCCACTTTAAAGCTCTCAACATTTAAGTGACACTTGAGTATTGTGGTGGTTTCGGAAAACAAATCGGGCGGTTCTTCTTATTCTTGTTGTCAATTTGGATAATCTGGTTTTGCAGGTGTAAGCCCCATATAGAGCATCAGATATTCCAGGTGAGCGCAAACCATTGTCTCTCCCTTCACTGTGGATTTTTGAAGACAATGTTTTTAAGATGCCTTGCGATATCTTTGATCACAAAATGATTGTTTACCACAAATAATTCGATGGATGAGGTAGTAATAAATATAACACCTATCTTTCATCTGATACAAACCAGCTTTTGAAGACAATGTTTTAAAGATACCTTGCGATACCTTTAATCAAAATATGATTTTTTTTGTCACAAATATTTCGATGGATGAGGTAGCAAAAAAAAATTAAATATAACCCATATCTTTCATCTGGTTTCAGCGAGCTGTATAGTTGGTCCTTTCTGAGTATTCATTTAGACAAGCATGCATTTGTTTGAAGAAGTCTGTAATCACAATTTGATCGTTTGCGACACGTATTGGGGTGGATGTGGCCTGTATTAATATCAAATATATCGCCTATCAATAATCTAACTGGACCAAACGACCTAGTTTCTTATTCCTAATTGATTGAACGGTACAAATTAGCCCATTACTAAATATCGCATTTTCTGCAACCAAATATCCAATATTGCGAACAGTAAAGGTGGCATGAGGTGGTGATCATAAACAATAATCAACGTAAGACTAATCGATACCAAAGTAAGACCAATCGAGACACTATTTATTATCCTTAATATTTTAGTTGTCATCATAACAATTCTTCTAGAAAAAGCAATAATAATAATAATAATAATAATAATAATAATAATAATAATAATAATTTATCCGGAACACAATTTCGGTACGGATCAAATAAAAGAGGCAGAGAAGTGACAAGGAACATGACGATCGTACTGTTCCTATGATCGACATCAGCATTTTGGCTGCTCGACACTCGGTTGAGGGAATTTCTCTAACAGTAATCTATTAATAATTATTGGATAATAATAATTACTGAATCGTGCATAAATGTATGTAGAATGCTCAATAGCATTTGAGTCTTCGTAAGGAAATAAATGACGTATTTTGAACCATTACATTTTACAACATTTAGACTGTCTATTCACTTATTCTCTGCAATACATTAATCCTTGATTTCTCATAAAGACTTGTTAAACATTGTTAAGTTCTTTTGGATGCTTTTTTCATTTTATATATATATATATATATATATATATATATATATATATATATATATATATATATATATATATATATATATATATATATATATATATTAAATTGCTTGGACCACGCATATGATTACATGAATATTTTCAAATGCTTCAAACACTACAACAGGGCAGCACGTGAACACAAGCTAACATCTAGAGCACCGGATTGTCCACAACTGAAAATGTTTGAAGAAATATGAAGGTGAAATATCAAAGGGCACAAAATACATCAGCAGTCGACCACTAGAAGCACACAGATAAGAAGAGCTGTCCGAGCAAAGAGCCGTCCGAAAAAAGAGCGGATAAGAACTTTGTACCTATTAAAATGACGTCATAGTCAAAGCTGAGGAAAAGTATTAGACATAACTGCCTTATATTTAAGCATCAAATTTCTGCTGGCTACACAAACATGTATCTCATTACACAGCGGTATCTATCCATCTCTCCAATACGTACGAAGCAAGATTCAGAAGAAGCTATATTCAGTGTGAACAGTTCCCAGGTTCCCTCATCTAAAACTGCTGAAGATAGCTCCATTAATCAAACAATCAGTCGGCATGTAAGATCATTTGATGGGATAATTGGATTTTGTAGAAATTACTTAGTATATCTCAAAAAATACATGAGAATGAACCTATGGCAAGAGCTGTCCAGGTGACCATGCCATTATGCGATGGTCAGCTCAGATTGTTCAATATACAAGTGCTTGAGAACGTTAGGGCTTCTCTACATAAACAACGAGTGCATACTCGTTCGTGCAGTTGTTAACTTCATTATTTCATTTGAACTTTTCGACAGAAATACTTTGTATATCCTCTGCTTGAGGGAGTCAGCACCACACGATGTAGACATCACCTTTTAGCTGATGATCTTGCCAGAAGTGCATACAAATGTCTTTCCAGGAGAGATGAACTGAAAAGGATGACGCGATTTAAGGTAACGATATAGATTTAATATGTAAAATTTGCAGGCCTAGTAAAGACTGTTATATTCACAAGGCCGAGGAAGAAATGTAAATAATTGAAAGCAGAACAGAATGTAATAGTGATGCTTATTCCATTTCCTCCTGAACATAATGACAGTTGCTTAGATGCTCATTACTAAATGTTTCGTGCATGCTTGCCAAGAATGCCCAGATTCCCTGACACACAGTTTAGAAAGACAATCCATTTTAGTTCATCAGCAAGTTCAAGACCGCATGCCTCTTTGCAGCACAAGTAGCTCTTCCACACGCATTTGGAAAATTAATGAAGTCTGACCAGCTTTAAAAAGTTGAACCTGTTGAACTTATTACAGATACCTACTTGCCCCTCTCAAGTAAACGCTCTGGTAGCCCTGTGATTAGAGTGTCCGCCTACGATGCGGGAGGTCGCGGGTTCGAACCCCGGCCGAGTCATACCAAAGACTTATAAAAATGGTACCAAACGCTGCCTCGCTATGCTCTCACCATTAAGAGGTAAGTATTAGGACTGGTCGGCCTGGTATCAGGATAATGTGACTGGGTGGAACATCACGCTACACGTCTGTGGCATGTTGCCCCAATGCTAGACATCACTATAAGCTGCAACAATGAAGACATCGTAGCGATATGATTGACAAATTGTTAAAGCTACGTTAAAAATTCAAACCACACACACTCACACACACACACACACACACACACACACACACACACACACACACACACACACACACACAAACACACATATTTGTGTGTGTGTGATTTCGATTTTTAACGTAGCTTTAACAATTTTTTAGTCATATCGCTACGATGTCTGCAGTGTGACAGTTTATAGTGATGTCTAGCACTGGGGCATCATGCTAGGATTGGTCGGTCTGGTGTAAGGTTAATATGACTTGGTGGAATATGCTGTTACATGTCTGCGGCATGATGCCCCAGTGCTAGACACACTATAAACTGCCCCGCTGCAGACATTGTGGCGATATGATTAAACTTGTTAAAGCTACATTAAAAATCACACACACACACACACACACACACACACACACACACACACACACACACACACAGAGACACACACACACACACTGCATCTCCACTAACCTGTCAATAAAAACTACAAAAGTAGAAGGTCCAATAAAGCCAGGCAAATACTTAATTCTGAATTGTTAGCGAAACGGACAGACGATTAGAGGATCCACTTTATCAAAACTGGATGTCCCAGATAAGTATTTCACGCGTGCTTAAAGCTGCATTACTTCACAATATCAATATTTAACATTATGGGCGTGTTCTTTCCAGCAAGGAGTTCATATTACCGAAGACCACTTATATAGTCCAGTTTTAATTGTTCATTTAGGGGAAACGTTTGTGGCATTGTCTAATATTTATTTACACTTGATAACATGGTTGTTTTGATGACTAAATTGTCCAGATGCACTGTTGGTTTTTTTTAAAAAAATAGAGGATTCTACACTTTTATGGGTTGACCGAGCTTTAGGTGGGCACTAATGGTCTAATAGTGACACTCAGACAATGAAAGCATGTGATCTATGGATTTTGCTTTACCACCCCTCAAGTTAGTTACATGTTGGCTCTGTACGTTTGCATGTACAGTGCTGACCTCTTCGTCAGTATGTTGACATTTGGAGTCGAGTATGTGACGAACAATATATCGATAAACATCGCACCTTATTTAAATGTTAACTTTTCTGTCCACTCTTTAGGTCTCCGTAATGATCCATAATTGACACGTGTACATTTTGTTCAAACTAGATTCGCCATTATTCGTTGACAAAACCACGAAATCGTGCCTTGTTATTTATTATCTCAGGTTTCCATTGTTTGCTAGAGAATGGAGCTTTAAATTATAGGATATTTAAGTCTAAGTTGCGTTAATACAAGAATTCAATCTGCATGCCCCCCCCCCCCCCCATCTGGTAGTTTATGTAACATTTCATGTGAACACAGAGAAACCTAAAGTACTCACTTACAAGTCAAAAGGAGGAACAGTACTCCACACAGCACATACTAGTCTAAAGTACAAGTACTAGACACACAGTACAATCAAAAATGTTTCCTATTTTCTTTAAAGAAAATATTTTCCCTTGCTCTTAGAGTGTTTGCTAAAAACGCAACTTGTTCATCAAAGAAAATCTGGTACTGAAAAATGACACCTGTAAATGGTTAATATCACTCATACAACAAATATACTAACATCATATGCATACATATAGTTCGATCCAGGGCAAACATCACATGACGTTGGGACAAAGAGGGTGGGGGTCACTTCATATGCCTGATGGTTATCTATAGCTAGAGGACTGCAGGTGTCCACACAAACAAACAAATAGTTTACGAGGATTCTAAGGTAGGTCTTAGTGAATTCTTGTAAGACAAACTCTGTCCAGACCTTGATGCGATGTATATTTGATACACGTCTAGAACATGATGATATATTCAAACAGCCCAAATATACAGCAGAGATCTGCGTTCACATCGGGTTCGAGTCAGTAAAGATGTCACAGAAACCCCTCATTACAGCATTCATTGACTATCAGGCCGTCGAAGTTGTCCTTTCCAATACATTAAAACTCAAAGGGACCAAATTTGGCATTCCTTGTGATCGTCCTCTGGAAAATAAATAGTTGCTGCCGATACACATTACTGACCGAGATGAAACTCCCGTAGAAGAAAAGCCAACATTCATGATTCTGATCAAACGCCTCTCTGAATTGATTACGCGAGAAACTCGACTTGACACAGCTAATCACAGACAGAGAGAAGAAATCAACCCCGATGCTAACAGTGATATCACCTTTGACGCCAGCCCGTACAACCCTTGAAACTTTCTTATTAACGATATGCTCGAGCTCAGATGTGATTTAGATCCTGACACATCAGGTATGGCTGTTAATAAAGCGGATGACGACTCACCCAAATGAGACAGTTTCACAGTGGACGACTCAGCCAAACGAGACAGTTGCGCCGAGGACGACTGACTCAATTGAGACAGTTCCACGGATACTAAACAGGGAAAGTAGCACAGAATCCAGAGCAGAAGCCTTTTATTAGTTATTAACTACATCTCTCTCAGTCTCTCTCTGTCTCTCTGTCTCTCTCTCCATAAAATATGGCGACAATTCCGACCACACTACTTATAACCAAATTACCCACGATAATTTGTTTGAATGATACTGTGTCCGAATACATGAAGGTTTGATCTACAGTTGATAAGTGTAATAATACCCATCACGAGCTCCTCTAACCTATAATGAGGGCAACATAATACTTGATATTTGCAAAAGTATTAATCGTTCAAGTTTGAATAGCAGACTTTGAGTGGATATGACGTCTAGTGCGTCATTAGAATCCTAGAATGAGTAAATTCTTATAATTATTCAAATCCCGTAGATTCTTGGTCAGTGACCCCCCCCAAAAAAAAACCCTCCCCAGGAAAATATGTCGACAACTCTCTCTCTCTCTCTCTCTCTCTCTCTCTCTCTCTCATAAATTGTGCCGATTTCGTGAACGCGTTAGCATATGGGTAAATGCACCATATCTAAAACAGCGTGAACAGCGATCTGTTGTTTTTTTCAAAAAAAAATTAAATCTAGGATGTTTTGTTGATATATTTATCAGTGGCGTGCCAATGTTCATTAGGAACATATGGTCTGTCATTCTGAGTTTGCAGATAAAATCTAATGTCCGCAATCTAGAACCACGTTGGTCCCTGGTACAGCTAATATTACCAATTCATCGTCGTCCTCATCACTTGTAGTCGAAAGAAATAGGTTGTTTTCCAGCGATCACTGATTTCACATATCTTCAATTGTTCGTATCGCATATGTGACATTGTCATAATCGGAACTTATATAATCTAAGAAATCAAGCCCCTGGTAACCATACCCAAGGTGTAACGCGTCACGGATCATATAAATTGAACCACCACCGTCACCATCAGATCTTCATCACCATCATCATCATTATCATCATCATCGTCATCACTGGTAATAACATCTGTTTCTTCCGTTACTCTGCTTTAAGAAAACTAAAATTGCAACAAAAAACGTGGGAACGTCACTCATAATATCTATTGATGGCGGACAATAAACGTTGTTCACGCTCATTTTTTTTTTGGTCAAGGCTCGTGAGATATATTATTGGATTAGAGCACGTTGTCAGTTTTTTTTTTTTACTCCATATATATATATATATATATATATATATATATATATATATATATATATATACACACACACACACGCACACACATATAATTAACCAAGAGTAAATCACAATGATCAGATTAATTATGGAATGATTGACCCCAGAGCTAACACCAAATTTAGAAATACTTTGCAATAATATATATTTTTTAAAGGAGCAATATTTTATTATGTGAATAAGTGATAATCATATAACCATATAAATCTAAAATATTAAGAATGGATATGCAAGCCATAATACATTTTATAAACGGTACGTGCGATACAGGAGCAATCTTTTTATTTGATCAGGTGCGAACATTTGATTTGATTTTATAGACAATGTTTTAAAACGTGGATTAAGAATACGCCTTTGCAAATGGGTCACAACATTAAAAAAGACAAAGCTGCTCACATTCGACTCTATTATATGTAATATCTATATAAACTTTGCCTGTGAGGATAACTAAATAATAAAAGTATGAAAGGAATACATATACCTAACCTAGAAAAAGAAGTCGAGAAACTACAACATACAGATGACTAAACAAGCATTATATGAAATGAATTATTATTTAAAATATTAGACAAAGAATTGATAAACGTTGGAGAAACCTTTGGATCTAAGATTCACGTACGAAAACATAAATTCTACTTATTCGAAATTTATATAAAATACGTTTTTAAAGGTCTGCAGAATATACTATGGACAAAACTTCATCACACGACTCTTTTTAATGCCGTTTTATGAATTATATCAATTACGATACTGACATATTGAAATCGTTGAGAATAAATGTAATTAATACAGTACGTATAAAAAATTAATACAGTACGTATAAAAAAAAATATTTTTATAGTAATTTATGGCCAGCGACGAATACCAAATTCTTCAATAAAAAGAAAATGAATGCATTTTACAGAGTTATTGTAGTCTAATGGGGGTATTACATTATGAAAGATACAAAAGATACAATGTATAGGATTAAAGAAGTGTGTGTGTGTGTGTGTGTGTGTGTGTGTGTGTGTGTGTGTGTAAATTTACATAATCTGCAAAGAAAAAAAAAATCTTACTTAGGGAATTATCTATAGAGATAAACCACCCATGAGCATTAATGAAAAGAAACAAAAATGACTCGTCGATGCGCTGTGAAATGTTGCTTGAATTCGGCGAAAATTCTTCAAATTTTTGTACAGTTACAATTGTAGAACAGTGAGCGTTAGATTTTGTTTTTGTTTCAAAACGGCGAAATTCGGGAAAGTTGTTTTGATGAAAAAGTAATATTTAGTATTTATTGTTAAACTGTTAATTAAAATGCCTCCGTAGGAAGGTACGTTTGTAATATCTAGTTTATAATAGGAGTCTACACTTCAATACTGTCCGTAGAAAGAGATAATGGCGTCATGGAGCAGTTCACAGTGTTAAAAGCTCGGAAAATTTATCTTCTTTAGGTTGCTGTGTAAACATATCTATAATTTTGTAAACAAACAGTCTATAATTAAATACGATTTTGATAAAATGTATGTTTCTGTACATGCTTAGTACTAATATATTTGAGGATGAAATTAATGGCCTAATATGGAAATGACAAACATGCATAAATTGATGCTTAATTTTCTCGTGTGAATGACAGAATTTAGATGCCAGAAAAAGCCACCAAATGGCACTTAATTTCAGGAAAATCGTTGGCGGCGAGCTCACAAACCCCCTAACTGGTGAGAGGGGTCACTAGCCCTCTTCGGCCCTCCAGGACTCATATTCTAGCCCTTTGGATAATCATCGTCGCCCTGGGAGCCATTTAAGCTATTGGCTCCGTAGTAATTTACCCTTGTACGCCACTGTTCATCGGTGGGCATATTCATATACTGATCAGCCTATACTCTAAGTAACACACCAGAAATTTACAGTAATAATAGAAATATAAAGTAACTAGAACCACCACAAAGATATAAAGAAATCAAACAAATAACCTTGAAATAGAGAGACAGAAATAAATGACAACGAAAAGTTTACTATGTATTATGAGAAATAGAGGACAAAAGATCGCGAAATAAACATACAATTAGAACATCTTAGCCTAGGTTGGTAGAACACATGGGAAAAGATGAGCGGGGGTCACCTTTAGGCATGCTCGTTTCTAAATAGCTAGTGGTCTGGCGGTGACCATACAGAGAGAAAAAAAACGAATAATAAGATAAATAGGTAGATAGATAGATAGACAGATAGATAGATAGATAGATAGATAGATAGATAGATAGATAGAAAAAGATAGATGTGTGTGTGTGTGTGTGTGTGTGTGTGTGTGTGTGTGTGTGTGTGTGTTAAATTCTCTTACCCATGCATATAATAATCGCCAGGTAGAACATTCTTGCAATCAGCGTAGTATTATATGAATTCTAGGTACAACTGTTCTAACGACTCTGCTGGTTCAGTTTCATATTAGTCCGTCAGCTATTGCAAAATAATAAAGGTTAGCTCATATTATCCAGTACAAATAGGCACATGAATGAATATTGACACAACAGGTCTTGCTATTTGTATAGATGTTGTTAGAAGATCGTTATCTTTCATACAATCTCTTTGTGCACATCACGGTGTAGCACAGCGGTGAGCCAACAAACAGATAGATTCAAAATTTAGGAAGCGACAAGGGAAAATTAGTGTAGTCTAAAATTATCAACGGGGACAACAGAACTTTTGTTCTTTATAAAGGTTTGAAAACGAAGACAACATTTCTTTAAAGACTTACTTTAAATTTCATGTTTTGTACGTACGTATATGCATTGATGTAGTACAGTACAGTTTAGGAAAATATCATAGATTGTTAACGCTTATTCCTTAAAATTGTTTATTAAGACTCCAGGTTGTTCTAATGATGATGGAATATTCATTCCAGAGTAAAAACAAATTCACTGAAGCATTCGTTCTGAATAAGAACAATCATTAATCCTTGAGGCTTTCTTTCGGAAGTCCATCTCACAAATATTTCAATATATTCATGCACCATAAAAAGTGTGACCAATGCCCAAAAATGGCGGAGAACTCGATCAAATGCCGAAGTATTCAAAATAAAGATAGCATAATAGTAATTCATCTTTATTATCCCCGCCCTATCAGAGAAACGATTTGGATTATTCACCCCTCAAATCTTTGGAACGTGATTGACTGTTGCCTAAAGACGTGCACAACGACGTTAGAATTTTGATGCAGTCCCTGGGGGTTGGACTATGCAGTGGGAGTGGGTTTTGTATAAATTTTAATAATTTTGAAATTAAGAAGGTATGAGACCAACGAATCTGCGATTTGATGTCATTCATTTGTGGCCCCTGGGTCGCAATTTAAAAGCCATCGATGTGCCACCCTATTACCGTAACTAAGATATATTTAGTGGGCATGAAGTATTGCATTCACCATAACCATACGTACACGGTGATGATCGCACTACTTTTCAATTATAACACAGGGTAAAAATCTCTGGAGTAGGGATAGAAACTGGTGCCAAGGTCAGTTTCACATAATATTCAGTTATTAAATGGGTTGGAACGTCACAGGATCAAATGTATGACCCAGGGGCTAGGTGCTTGACTTTTAGGTATGAAATTCCCGGGCCAATGTCTGTTGCATGAATAAATGTATATTTGCTTGACTAGTAAGTCCATTGTTATATATATATATATATATATATATATATATATATATATATATATATATATATATATATATATATATATAACTATATATATATATATATATATATATATATATGTATATATATATATATATATAATTTAATTATTTGTTTGTTAGTTTTAAATTTTTTAATTCCATTACATGCTTTTGCAATGTAACTTTGTTTACTGGATTTGACATTGTCCAGAATTCGAGTTCATTTCTGTTGACCTGACTGTTATTTTTTATTTCATTGATAAACAGCTAATAATAGAAACACTATCTAGTTGCTGACCTCGTTTCAAAATCAGTGACAGTTTTGGTAACTAACTTTTTATTTATTTTTTTACCTTTCTCAAAGCAAGAATCATTAACTTAAGTCAAGGTCATACCTGGAATACGTGACAAGTAGCACGTATCTATTGTTACAAACTTCTATTTTTTCCAGAAGAATGAACTTTTGACCCTCATCCGGAAATCTGTTTGGCGACTTAATTAGCGTATAGCTGTTGTTTTTGATAGAAGTTTGTTAGTTGGGCTCCAAACAATTGACACGCTAAGTTGTTATTATATTGTGACCAGTTTGCGCTGAATTTTTATTTTCTTCAAATTATTGAATTTAAGAGATTCTTTTCCCTGGAAATACATAAGAGCTCCTACAAAATTCTTGGATAAAGACATTTATTGGAAGTTATACTGAATTAAAAACTGGAATACTATTTTCTGTTATTTAACAAAGGACTGTTGACACAGCATCAATTCGCTGACCATAACAGACGACGTTGCCGTCCATTTTGGATTTCATCTGGACTCAGTTTTAATCAGGACCTTTTATTACTAGGACTTCTATTTTTAATTCTTGGATTATTTTTGGATTTAATTCGTAAAACCGTATGTTCTTTTTTCTTAATTTTTCACTTTGTATTCTAGGGAAATAATCATTTGTTACATTTTACAAAGCTTGTTGTCTTCACTCTTTTCTGTTACTTATTTCAAGAGTATAGATTCGTAACACCTTACACACTTACTAGGCATGAAAGGAATAATTCGGATACACAACTAAAAGTGGTGTGTGGGTCTGGCATCAGGTCACAATTAATAGTTCCGGTTCGGTGCCCACGAATGTAGTCCCAGTCTATACTTAGAGCATTTTTCCTGTCTCCGTTTGGTGGTGATACAAGAGTTAGATTTAGGCATTCTTGGTATGGACTTAAAGGCAACTGTTTATTCTTTAGAATATGAGCTTATGGTGTGGTTGTCTGTATGTATTTCGGCGACAGTGCACAGTGAGTAATAAGGCCTTGGTGATGATCCGGAAGTGAAATCTGTGTTCCAATGCCTGGTGTTTTATTTTACAATTCAACGTCTCAAAAAAAATGCAGGTCAACCCTTGACTATGAATACATACTATGATGTAATTTTATGTCCAGTTACGTCATGACAGACTTGCTCTGACATCATCTTACCTAGTGACAAACGTGTCGGATTCTTCGTCTCTTTAACAGCAGGCAGTAAGCAATTGACAACGACAAAGAAGAGAACACATACCGGATCGTTACAGGCAACTTCTTTGCATAAAAAATATCGTGAGGCCAGTAATCTAACAAGTGTAAAATATATTGGTTACACTTGCTATTTGCTGTCTTTAGTATGTATAACTGCTATTTTCTCTCAGCAATATGTATACAACTATTTTATTTTAGTAGTATGTATAATTGCTATTTCCTCTGAGTAGTATGTATAATTGCTATTATCTTTCAGTAGTATGTATAACTGCTATTTGTTCTCAGTAGTATTGCTATTTTCTCTCAGTAGTATGTACAATTGCTATTGTCTTTCAGTAGTATGTATAATTTCCATTTTGTTTCAGTA
>JAECUM010050719.1:0-11171 GCA_016617855.1 Megalonaias nervosa | reverse complement strand
ATATATATATATGTATGTATGGTCAGGCAGAATAGGGAACTTTGAATATATCGGAGTGGAATAAGATAATCTGATCTAGACTTTAAACTATGTTTGCCGTAGTTAAAATCATGGATACTTTCGTATCTTGGTATATTCTTAGTTAGCAGTAACGTTTGAAAAAACAAATATATGAACTTATGTCTTCATCGCTCTGTTGAAATCTATAAATGGAATCAATTAGCGTTTGGAGTCAATGAGACGGCAGAATGTGGAATGGCGCCATAGAAATCGATCAATTGAATATGTTTGCATTGAAAATAGGTCGCTGTCACATTTTAAAAAAAAACTCAAGATATAAATAGCACTTATTCTTTACGAAAGATCAGATAAAAGTTGCTACTTTTCTTCTTTTATACATAGCGTGAACTTAAGTGTAAATCGATGACTAAAGAATAAACTAAGCCTTGAAACTTAACCATAGTCTCATTTTTAAACACTCACATCCCTGTATATCCATTCTGACTGGCTAGGTTGTCCGTGACAATTGTAGAGTTTTATTTCCGCTGACCGTGCTACATAATACCAACATCGTGAATCTCGACGGATGTCGTTCTCTGTACTCAACAACCAGTACTGCAAATACGGATACGACTAAAGTATTTGAAAACGATGTGAACTGTACGTGATGAATGAATGTTAGGCGATACCGCGGATTATGATTTGCTCAGCAGGGCCTTAAGAAGAGGAACTTATCCATCAGGGCCTTAACAAGAGGAACTTACCCAGCAAGGCCTAACCCCAGGAGCTTATCCAGCAGGGCCTTTACCTAAGGAATTTATCCAGCAGGGCCTTAACGCGAGGAACTAATCCAGCAGGGCCTTAATTTCAAGGAACTAATCCAGCAGGGCGTTAACCAGAGGAATTGTTTAAAAACGAAGGGATGGTATAGTCAGAAGTAATCAGCTATAATTCAACAAAATTATGATGTACAATGGTAACAATCAAACTCAAGAGTTCATTAAGCTAAAACTGCATATAAAATTTGCTCGACAAATTGAATGATATTAGTACACAAAAATGGACAAAATAGGTGACCATTCATTATTGAATGATAGTATCATCTTACAATGAATCGCTTACGAATATACATATGCATATTAACTTCATCAGAGATCTCGTCAATATATAGCTACAGATTATAAACCGGTTGATATCCTACAATCCCGTGTAAACGTTATTTTTTGTTTTGCAGGAAAATTGTTTAGAAAGATTAGTTGTCAAAACCATCATTTCTGCGAGTGATGATGTAGAACGATGAGAATCGAATCATTCCAAGTTTCGTTAATATAAATCGGCACCACAAAATCTATTAGAAATCCAAGAATTATTAACAGCATGTAGATAAACCAAATTTATGAGAATGGATAATTAAGGGCCATAACTCCTGTAACAAGCGTGGAATGTAGATAAACCAAATTTATGAGAATGGATAATTAAGGGCCATAACTCATGTAACAAGCGTGGAATGTAGATAAACCAAATTTATGAGAATGGATAATTAAGGGCCATAACTCCTGTAACAAGCGTGGAATGTAGATAAACCAAATTTATGAGAATGGATAATTAAGGGCCATAACTCCTGTAACAAGCGTGGAATGTAGATAAACCAAATTTATGAGAATGGATAATTAAGGGCCATAACTCATGTAACAAGCGTGGAATGTAGATAAACCAAATTTATGAGAATGGATAATTAAGGGCCATAACTCCTGTAACAAGCGTGGAATGTAGATAAACCAAATTTATGAGAATGGATAATTAAGGGCCATAACTCCTGTAACAAGCGTGGAATGTAGATAAACCAAATTTATGAGAATGGATAATTAAGGGCCATAACTCCTGTAACAAGCGTGGAATGCTGTAAACCAAACTCACCCATGGTCCCATCAATATAAAACAATATACCTAAATTTAGCTAAAATAAAACAAACTTTAGTAAACTTTTATTTCATCCAGGGGCCGAACCATTGTAAATGATATTGTGGAACACTAACAATCAAAGTCATTCAAGGTCGAAATAATAGAAAGTTGCATGCTAAATTTAGTATTAACCAAATAATTCATCACAAGGTTATATTTAATTCAAAGGTATGTTAGTATAATTATGCTGCTGAAACTCAAATTAATTCTCCTCTATTTACAATTCACGTTTACAAGAGATATGATCACTGACTACAATCCTGCTAAATCGCGTTTCAGAAGCATAATTCTAGTATCGAAATTTAGGAAGACAGCCATTTCGTGGCCATAATTTCTATAAATTATGCCCTTGAACGACGAGAATCAAATTCGTGCACTGCCGAATCAGTACAGTTTTACATTCCAAATTTGCTTGAAATTCAACTATTTCAACAATTTTACGGAAATCAAACTACTGATGGATGAATGTCAAGAAGGACGGATAACATTACTAATGTTGGATTCCGCTCACTTTGGCAAGCGGAGTCCTATTAATTGATACAGTATATTGATAAAATATGATAAAACTAAATTTTCGAAATTAGCTTTCGATCAGTTGAAAACGACGCATTTTACATTGTTTTGTACCAGTTGTCCCATTGATAGAATAGACTCTCGAAGCGACAGATATTTACTTGAAATAGTGCATCTGCCGGATGATATTATAGAAACAAATAAAGAGAAAAATTATTGCTGCACCAGTTGGATGAAATTCTTGTTTCCATTTGTCGTTTGAACTAATGTTTCCTTTTCTTGTCTACTCTCATCCTCTACATAGTTCTTTAATCTTTTACTGTATCCATTCCATCAAAGGTTAAAATATGTATTTGATTCAGATCAAATTCAGATTTTAATTTTCAAAATGCTATTGTGGAACTGGGCGACATTATTGATTTAAAACCTAATCAATGATGGTTAGGGCCAGAAATAATGAAGAACTTTGTTTTACTTTTCAAAACCATATAATTCGTGCTAAATAGCAAAAATACGATATTCAGATTCAATTTGATTTTAATAAAAAAAACCCAATCCATTTGTCAATCAGACCTAGTCCGCGTTTGATTCAGTAATAACTCTTCTACAATGTACAGAATAAATGCATGACCTAATTCAGAAACATTGTTTTATGTCCGAATAATAAAACCTTAACTTAAAACTGTCAAACCATTGTTCTGTGTATGTATATATTGATCCTAAATTATTTGTTATAAAAAGGTCGATTTTTATAAATGGCAGCAATACCCAAAATGTACAGCTGCAATTGAAACTAATATGACGAATGTCCCCTCTCACCCCTTTATTTCTTTTACAGACTTTTATGTATATTATTTTCATAGTTGTAATAGTTTTTGTAAGGGTCATTTGTTTAATAACAATATTAATGCTAAAAATCCTATGGTTATAGTTTTGTACTATAAACCTTTACTATACATGTACTGTCATGTATAGTGCGTACGTTGTTTCATTCATAAGTCTTAAGGTTATGTTGTACTAGTAAGTCCAAGTCAGCATCCGACCAGGACAGGCGTTCTTGGAATGGAGGTCATGGGTTTCCTAAAAAATTTTTAACTGAACTATTTCCTGATTATCTAGAGTAAACCACGTGATCGTTGTTTACTGCAATGAGTGTCTCAAATACCATGATTCATTCTAAGGTATCCTTTTTCGATCTAGCTATTGTGTGCTAATTTTCTATATAAATGGCTTTTTACGCAGAATTATTTATTCTTAATAGTATTAGTGGTCTTGTAAGAGCAATATGAGGGGATTGATTCATTTCTTTCATACGAATCATTCGTTGGAATTGCATTGATGCATTCATTTAAAGACAATTTGGATATAGAACAGCTGTACGGATTTACTGTAAAGCATTAAATGACATTTGGATTTTAAGCTTTATTAGAATTATCGTAGATTCGTTTAAATGACATTTGGATTAATATCTGTATTGGAATTACCGTGAATTAATTTAAAAACATTTGGATTTATAACATAGTTATTCTTCTATATTGTTGGTACATGAGTATGATAGTCATCATTCTGAAATACCTTTGGAAACGTATTCGGAATACTTGGAACTATTGAAATCGATAGAACTTTTAAGAATTATATTCATTCACCATACTGTAAGTTATTTGTATTTCTTTCACTTTGTATTTTTGGAAACTAAGTTAATATTTTAAATTATACAAAACTTGTTGGTTATCGTACATTCTTGTTACATAGTTTAAGAACCTAGAGTGGTTACAAGGCTAAAGCCATGACTGCATAATTTGTTTCAAAATGTTATAAAAATGAAATAAGAGGGTATCTTATAATGCAGTGATTGTCATTCGCTATTTTAAAAATGGAAGGAATCAGAGGCCAAGCCCTATATAATGATAACTAAATTGTACACACACACACACACACACACACACACACACACACACACACACACACACACACACACACAGAGTTTCTCCTGTCTAAAAGCTCACAAAAGTTAAGCAGCAATTTTTCCCTGAAAATAACTGTAAACGATTCCTCGTTTGTAAGTTCTCAGTAACAGGCCTTTCAATGGTGTTGTTGAGTTCAGGAGCAGATGTCTATAACACTGCATGATGAATGTACGGTGGTGTGGATAGCCCATCTGGATAATAGCCATGTCATAGTTTACATATTCAAGACTGAGGATCGCTTATTACTGTTATATGGCTTTTGCTGAACGTTTTTTTAAGCATATGTCGCTTAATTTCTGTTTCATTGTTGACTTCTTACCTGATTACCGCCATTACCATGACAGGGAGATGGTATTAAGCGTTCAAATATTTGATCCTGAACCACATCGGCACAAACTGGCTTTGCTTTGTTCCGTATCTGTTGAGGAAAAATATTAAACCCGTTGCTTTTGTCATTCATGTTTGTCTTTCTATTTATCAGTTTAAATACTTTAGTAATAATTCAATTGCAGACATATCATAGATGTAATCAGAAATTTGTTCTTCTTGTTAGCTTCAATCTTTTAATTTTCTTTAAAAAAAGTCAGAAATGGAGATTTTAATTAGGAAATTAAAAATCTACTAAACGGATATTCACTGGTTAACGAAACTGCAGGCGCTCTTTGTTCTCCAAAATTATTACTTAAAGATGATCCGAGACACTTGAACCTTTGCGAGTGCCGATATAAATACACAGTAATTATATGTAAGACCTTTAAATCTGATACATGTTTACAGACTGAAATCAGAAATATCAAATGAGAGAATGATTCAAACATAATGTTCCTTCCAAGTCCGCACATTTAAACTCTTCTTCTCCTTCTGTTTTACATATATATTCCATATTGTCCATTGTGTATTGCTGACCTTATGAACCTTTTCCACCCATTTATTTTTTCTTTTTTTGTGACACTATTTTATCACAGATGCATCTTCTATCTTTGTTTACTTCACTCAAAGCCAAATCGCACTCCTGTTTTGATGTACCTACCTCCCCTGAAGCTGTAGAGTCCGAGGGAATAAACAATTCTGGGTAGATATTGTTCAGGTACCATCTAAAACTCTTGCAGTTTAATGTCTGTCGAAGTTCTTTCCTGTCACTTACATCACCGTAATCTCCCTAAGATGAAGAAAGAAAGATAAATGTAAAGCACCATGCTCGAGAAAATACTTTTATGACATAGAAGGCAAAATTATTTTAATACAATAGAAAGAGGAAAAGAAATATAGTTTGAGTCAACTACGTTTGATGTAGGTTTCATAGACGAGTTGATCTCAAAACTTATGACATATCTAAAAAAATATGTGCAGATACTAGGTTGAAAGCAGAGGGTCATTAAAAGAAGAAACAAACGATCCCCCCACCCCCACCCCCCAAAAAAACCAACTTAAAATAACACCACATAGGGGAAAATATAAGCGAAGGAATAGCTAGGACATTTCTTACGTATCTTCATGTTAATGTAATAATATTGTAACATTTAGCAACCTAGCTTTTTCTCGGCTTTTGAATTTAACGATTTTTCAATATCAAACATTGAATTTTTAGAACAAGTTTAATTCGTGGCTTCTCAATTTCAAGGATGTTATCCTCTGTTAAAGTTATGAAAATAATGAGCACAAAAGACTGTTTATTTAAAGCAACGTTTTGGCAAATAGTGTAAATAATTCTCAAGTGACTCTAGCTTTAAGCAAATGTTATACTGATTTGCAAACACAAATAGAAATTTTCCATACATAATACGTTCGTTTATACTCTGAGTCATTGTTAATGTTTTTGAGACTAAGCAAAACATGTAGTAACGTAGTTGTAGTGTACTGTTGTAACATTGTCGCAATGACCTATTTCTGTTTGATTATTTTGAAGACTGCCCTGGCTGATACTCACTTGGGAAGACTAAACCAGTTCTAAATTTACATTTTGGATTCTGTTTTAAATGTAGGTTTGTGTAACATTTGGAAACTGTAGAAGCTTTAGACAGAAATAAGAGATGGAAGAATAAGAATGTCAATAAAGTCATTTGTGAGGTTGTTAAAACGTTGATTGGTGGATTGGACGATGTATTACTTGATACGTCATTTGTGAGTTTGTTAGACTGTCTGACTGGCGGATTATGCTATTATACTACTTGATACGAGTGAACACAAACTGGTGTGTGCAATAGTAGAGATCATAACAAAATGGTGGAACATTTCCTATTCGTTGGTTACTTTCTTTAAAGACTGACCAAGCTGACATTTATGTGGTGGCTGCACAACTTCAGAGCTGAAATCGACATTTATGTAATATTACTAGCGTGGACACGTTTTGATAGAAGGAAAGAAGTGAGGAAGGATAAGAATGTCAGAAACGTTCTGGGTTTATGAGAATGTCAGTTGACTGTAGTGTATAAAACATTACATGCTATATTTGAATGCAAACTAGTGTATGCGACAGAAATGAAAGGAAAGAAAAGTTTGGGGAATATATACAGTGTATATCCCAAATAAAGAAACAGCACTACTCTTTATAAAATACTTAACAAGCCAATATTTTAAAGAATACTCAAGTAAAGTAAAAAGTTCAAATTACCCCCAAATAACCATATAATTTGGAAAAGTCAGGCAGACGGACTTAAACAGTGAAAAAGTAATTCATGTCCCTGAAGTTTTGTGATGAATAAGTTACCTTTAATACGTGCAGCTTTACCTTTTTCCAGAAGGGTGGAATGTTACAGCTATTCACTTGGTTATTAAAGAATAATTCAGACAGTTAGTAATTTCTGGTCTCCAACTTCAAGGGAAGAAATCGTAACAACGATGTAACTATAACGGTACTTGGGTTTGCATCCGGGAAAGTTATGGTAAGCACCACTTATATCAGTAACAGTCGGAAAGGGCCATGTCTTCTAATGTGGAGAATGGAATCTCAAAATTAATCTTACAATCAAAATGTATGGAATAGTGGTTCATTTCGATAGAGGGTCGAGTACATAACCGAAGACACGTCGAACAACTTCATTAAAAATACCGGTTCACAATCGAATGACAGGCAACATAATGAACCAAACGGATATGTAGTTCTCACTTCGGTACATTATTATACGTAAACAGCAGACGTATCCGAAATAGGACCACGTGGATACAAGCCAAAATTGATGCAAATGAGAAACGCCGTGTTGCAGAGAAAATAAAAGCAAGAAACTCTGCCGCTCAAATGAGTATGCATAGTAACTAGAAGCAGTACCAACATGGAACAAATGTAAAACGTTGGAGAAAGAGTAAATAATTCGCGTTACATGGCCCTATACATGGTTTTGTACAAACCGTGCTCTAGAATTATTTTCTTGAATGACAAATAGCCATTCTATCCTTTTTCTTGGCCCAAATCGAAGCATCTGTTTTACGCTCAAGAGTTTTCCTATTTTGCTGAAATGCACACTGCCGATTAACGTTTGGAAATTCGTGGTAGTTAGAAGAAAATTAAGAAATGACTTTAGAAGGTTTGTCGCAGCTTCATTAATACACAAACAATCTCAAAAAATATGTCTAGAACTTTTGCGCAATTTGTCTTTGTGAAAGTAAGATAGTTTAATTCTATTGTTTAAGAGAAAGTGCGAGCTTAAACTCATGGAGTTAAATTTGAATTAAGGCTGTAGGCGAGACAGTCGATGTCGACAGAAGAGTAGTCGTGGTAGAGAAAGTGGAGGAGGAGGAGAAGGAGTCTAGAGAAAGTGGAGTAGGAGAAGGATTCTAAAGAAAGTCGAGGAGGAGGAGGAGGAGAAGGAATTTGGAGAAAAGTCGAAGAGGAAGGGGAGAAGGAAGTGGGAGAAATAAGAGAGAGAAGGATACACTAGATGAGTAGAAATACAAGGACAGGCGGAAATCAATCTCACACTGCTAATCAAATGATGCAATAGGTTATTAAAAGGTCGAGCGGAAGGACTGTAATTAGGAATTTGAGTAATTTGATTATTGAATTGTTATTAAATTGATATTCATTAAATTTCAACCTTTTTGTATATTTAAACACCTAACCGTCGGCATTGCTGGCTGGGGGCTCGGAGCTTTACATCTATTTTTCACTAAATTTAACTTCCAAGAAAATAGAGCCTGGGTGGGACTTCTACAATATTTTAAATAAAACACTGGGAGCACCTTACCCCAACCATAACAATCCCTCCACAATATTAGACCTGTATATGAAGCATAAATGTTTATAAGAGATAAATTTATCTGTAGCCTTAATTGCTGATTTCTAGGCAGGTTTCCCTGGGTATATATTCAAAAAGGTCTAATTATATTCTCCTCTGCACGGAAAGATCCAGAATTGGAAAACAATGATCAGTTATTCACGTTTTGCGCAAAATGTAGGGTACATTATATGTTATTGTTCTCAGAGAAAAATCGTATAACTCTTGCTAGGATAATGATCCACTTCTCGGGTTAAATATAGAAGGCACCATCCAGACTATCCAGATATAAAAATACATATAATATGAGTAAATACTATGGAAACCTTGAGAATACCAAACTATCAATGATATAGTAGATAGCTGGTCCACCATGGTCAATATATTTGATACTACTGGCAGACAACAAACGTTCAGTATATCGGAGAACTGCGCTTTTATTACTCCACCCAGAAAGTAAGGTTTCAAGGTTGTAAATGTTCCCAGTTTACACGATCACTTTCTGTAGAATATACTACAGTAATATGTAGACATACGTAAGAAGTAAAAAATCGAGCAGTGGTAGAGTGGCAAGCAGAAAGTTTATTGAAATGTACAGTAAAGGTTTAGGAAGTTTGCAGTCGCGGCATAGTATGTATATTTTAAAGAGACAGAGTTAATTGCTTTGAAATTCTTAGGCTTTAAGTAGATCTATGTTCCGGTCAAAGTAATGAATAATTCATGTAAACCAGCATTAGGCAACTCATCGAATTTGGCTACTGATGACACAGTTGCTACGTCCATTGTACTATTTATTTTTGTATTATTGTTTGCTTCGTAGAACACCATTACAGGCTTCACAGTTCCTATGGACATGCGGTATCATCATTCTGTGAAACAGTTTTGCAGGCTGTTTACCTATGATTTGAATCTATTTAGTATTTTTTATTTATACATATAGTTATTTTGTGTAGGGACAGTACACAATTGCATCATCATTAATACATCGATATTACCAGATTCTTACTCTGTGAATAGATATTTAACACGGCTGAATTAGTGTGGATTAATGTGGACATACAAAAGCTAAGATTCACGAAAATGATTAAAAAAAAAAAAAAATGATAAACATACAAACCCAAGAAAGCATCCTACACACTATCCACTTACCAAAGTATTGTTAATTTTGTCGTAGTAATACGCTTTAAATTCATCCAACCATACTTCTGCCAGTCGAATAGTGTTCCGTTTAAGGGTGTCAGCTAAGCCCGGTTTTTTATACGGACTTCTATTTCGGTAAATATGGCCGACGTGTGAACATGGAACCGTCTCTAATGTTCCCCCGCACATCCAGGTTTTGAAGGACAGCTCTAAGTTTTCAGCACCCCAAATATCGAAGCCTGCGTCGTACTTTCCTAATTTTTCGAAGAATTTTCTGCTTATTCCAAATAATCCACCAGCCATGACCGGAGTCCTAGATGAAAAAAGAAATATGAAAGTCAGGGAAAGACAGACAAGTTTACCATATGCCTGAGATTTTTGAAATTTTCATAAAATATCAGGAAATTGAATTAGTATTTTGAAAAGACAAACGACTCATGGAAACAACAAATCTTTAAATTTTACGCAAACGTTTGGCAAGTGAAAGAAATTTTGCTTTGATAAATCTAACTAAACAACTTGACTGTTACTTTAATTTGGAGCTTGTAATTATGTCCATTTGCTGGCTGATTGGTATTGTAAAATATGTTGCATTCATATGGTACACTTAACTGAAAGTGAACTGTTCTTAAGAAACAGAGATAAACATATTACACTATGATTTTATCCTGAAGACTGGTACAGAATGAATGAACAGATAATGATTAGGTTCTTCCTTGCTCTAGTTAAGTTTGTTGTTTACAGTTATGTATTTAATATCGATGTGTGGTACTATTAGTCTTGTAAAAAATCTTACTGAATACAAAGTGACTGTTTAACACTGTGAATTGGCACAACTGTTACGAACTAATTCTTACTGTAGCAAGAACCTTAGGTAAAATTTGACCAGAAAATTTAAAAATGTCAATGGATAAAATCTACTCCCTATCTAGAAGTTACCATCTTGAAAGGAAAAGCTGAACTGTCGAAATTTATATAACACCATATAAGGACAATAAAACCCTTCCAAGACGAATGAGTGTAAGTTATATTTGTCAAATTCCTGCATGCAGAAAGAAGGAACAGGCGGTATTTCATCATATTAAAGGCTTGCCTTAATCTGTTTAATAGGTTATCTACTGAAGAAAAGATAGAATCTAACCGCATATTGTAATAACGGCAACCTAACCTTTGGCCATTTTTTCATATTCGTAGCAAATTTCCACAAACCAACCTGAAAGGAAAGTAATACGTATAGTTTCTTCTCTTCATCTCCGATTCCCGAATTGGGCGCCAATCAAACAACAGATCCCAATCGAAGCCTCCGGTGCTAGCAGTTTTGGCTGGCGTAAAACTAATCCTTAGGTCATTGTCACTTATGGTATCAATGACTGGCACT
>JAECUM010050718.1:0-13697 GCA_016617855.1 Megalonaias nervosa | reverse complement strand
TATATATATGTGTGTGTGTGTGTGTGTGTGTGTGTGTGTGTGTGTGTGTGTGTGTGTGTGTGTGTGTGTGTGTGTGTGTGTGTGTGTGTGTGTGTGTGTGTGTGTGCACCACTAAAGTTAAACCCTATCAAAATACTTTCTTAAAATTTAATCTGACAGAAATACTGCGGAAAGTTTGATTAGGATTACTGCTGCAAAACATTTTGGAAAGGTCCTCTGTGCGATGATGTATTCTGTAAATTCTTTAATAATTTGTAATTTTGATAATTTCCTTGGAAAATAATTGACCCATAAACTATGCCTAATTCCCACAAAACATTGAATAAGACAACTCGCCAATGAAATAAATAGATATGAAGTTATAGCATTACAATTATCTAAAGGAATTAGGCGTGCCTTTCCAACTCAGTTTTGCCACAACAGGTCCAATATTTTTAGCTGATTATTCAGAGATAAAAAGCTCAATCAGAATGAGACATGTTTGAGAAGCCGGCGGAAGTCGACTTGATGAATGCTCCACCGGTACATATTACATGTTATAGGAAGGATACCTATGGTACATATTAAACGTATAGAGAAGGACATATACGGTACATATTACATGTTAGAATGGCATCTACGGTACATATTAACACATTAAGAGAAGTTTATTTATGGTATATATTACATGTTGTGAGAAGGGTATATACGATACATATTACATGTTAGGAGAAGGATATCTACACTACATATTACATGTTAAAAGAGTATCTAATGTTATATATGGTACATATTACACGTTACACGTTACAAGGGTATCTAATGTATATATGACATGTTTGAAGAGTATCTACGGTACATATGACCTGTTAAAAGAAGTGGGTGGGGGCATCATCACGTGGCAGACATGCAGCATCATGTCCCACCCAATCACACTATCCTGACACCAGTCCGACTAGTCCTAACACTAACCTCTTAATGCTGAGCGTCATGCGTGGCAGAAGTTAATACGATTTTATAGGTATGACCTGACCGAGGTTCGAACCCGCGACCTCCCGTATCCGAGGCGGACGCTCTAACCACTTAGGCCACCGGAGCGGTTTGTTAAGAGAACGTATCTACGGTACAGATTACATGTTTGAAAGGTATCTAAAGTACATATTACACGTTAAGAGAAGAGTATCTATGGTACATGTTACATGTAGAGAGAAGGGTATCTACGGTACATAGTACATGTTAGGAGAAGGGTATATAGGGTAATACTACATGTTACGAGAAGAGTATCTGCGATACGTATTACATGTTAAGAGAAAGTGTCTATGAACAAGATATTCTAAATTTAAACAATTTTGTTTGTTGCAGGTCTACTCGGTGATGTTTAGAGATCAGTGTTTGAGGTGAACAAGCAAGCAAAACATTTCGAAAAAATGTTAATGTCGGAAAATAAAAATTATTGGCGTATGCAGTTATATTATTAGTTTATTCTCTCTCTCTCTCTCTCTCTCTCTCTCTCTCTCTCTCTCTCTCTCTCTCTCTCTCTCTCTCTCTCTCTCTCTCTCTCTCTCTCTCTCTCTCAGTAAATTATTTATCCCGCACCTACATACCTTTGACTGGCTGACTGTATAGAGCTATAAAGAAAGACAACAAAAGAAAAGAAGAAAAAAAGAATATAAGTTTTGGATACGCTTCAACATAAACTTAAAGCATTTATTATTAAAAACGCGTGCGAGTCGTCGCTGTCCGAGGTGTAAGATTGTCGCCATATCCATGACTTTACATTGGATTTCTCGAGGCGTAGATGCCATGATGTATTATACTTAAACTAATAACGTGGCCGCACCCAAAGCAAATATGGACGCTGAACACACTTTTACAAAGAAATAAACCATATGGTACGTATGCACTGGATTGATAACATAAACCAGGTCACACGCCATGATTAAGTTTGATTGCATGATGTATAGCCCATTATGTGCTGTGTAATTTCCTTTCACTTAGCAGGGGATTCCTAAACAACGCATGCCTCAGCAGAAAATCGAAATCGAAAGTAAAACAGACCAAGAGTACCGGTTTTATTGTGGAGTGAAAGCTTGATTTTAATCCAAAAATTTCATAAATAGTCTGCATGTATATGAATAAAGCTTTATGCATGTTGTTCTGGTAGAACATTCCGCAGAATCCTGCAGCGCAGGGAGCATACGAAACAGGGAACCAGACTAACAGAATCCCTTAGTTGTGTTAACAGGGCTGGCGGGAGTGCAACACGGCACCCTGTTCGAAACAGACATTTGACACCATCCCCCTCCCCATTAAAATATTTGCTGATAAGAAAACTCGTAAGAAACCGATGTAAGTAATGACCAAATAAAAGGATTTTTTAGTTTCCACTTCATATTGTTTTGTTTCATTTTAGCTCCTTTGTCTGATTTTTGCGCCCTTTTTCTTCTCTGATTTGGCGCCTTTCTGATAACAGCTCCCTGTGAAAGTATACTGCTCGCACATAGCGGCGGGCCTTGGGTGTATAGAAACCTGAGCCCCTTAGAATCAAGGGCCAAGAACTCCCTTGGGATTCGGCGAATGTTGACACAAGAAGAAGCGTGTATGATCCCTGTATTACATCAGATGTATTACATACATCATATCCTGTAAGTTTTTCAGTTAGACAACTCATTACATGGTAATTCCGAGTGCCCAACGAGGAAAACTGACAGGTGACTGATGACGGAAAAAGTTGGGAAAAATTAAAGCATGAAGATTAGCACGTGATTGTACTAATGATTCAGAAAGCTATGGAACTAACCTATGTGTTGAGGAATATCAAATCCAGTTTTAAGAAAGTTACTGTAGCTGAAAATAATTTTTTTGGTCTAGTAGTCTATATACTTATATATATTGTTACGACTCTATGGTCAGAAACTAAGTAACAGAAAGAAGCAAAACCAACATGTTTTTAGAAAACTTAACAAACAATTTAATTTTCATTGTTATAAATTAAAATGCGAGAGGAACTTTCAGTATTATGAAGAATGAATCAAAAACAGTCCTGCTAAAGTACTATGAAAGCCCAATAGAATGAAACGTTCCGCATAAATTTCAAAACCCGAAATGTACTAGCCAGCCAAGAATATCGACCTTGTGAAAATGGTTTTCTCCAGAACTCCTCTAAATAATTCACAATAGTTCCAGAATAATATTCTAGCCCAAACAATTAGCACCTTCTGGTTCCACTGAACAGTCAAAACAAATGTTTTTCTTCTCGAATAATATCTAAGTATAGCATAAAACATGTCTGCAGACTTACAACAGGAACACAAGAAATGAGAATGACTGCAAAACAGGAATGAATCTGATTGTTCAGTTCTCTCTTTATATGCACGTTCTATTACGACTCTATTACATAACCCACCCACATGTGACAGGTCACACTATTCAATTTATTTCGAAAATGCATATTCGTGTGACCTAGCTCAACCAATGGGAAATTACTTAATTCTTCTAGAACCTTCCAAACCCTACCAGCCAATGAGAATTTAACCCAAAGTCGTGAACAAGACGTAGTATTAAGACTATTATTAGTAATTGTCAACACATACGTAATCATCTATTTATAGATCCTATGTAATTGTATGCTCTTAATATCTATAAAACAGACCCAAGTCACGTAGGCAAAAGTAAAAATTGCAAAAATTATTTCTAAAAAATTGTACATATATGCTTTTGAATTTTTCGGTTGAAATTTAAAGTTTTCGTACAAAAGGCACCAATACAGTACATTGGCTTTGCCTAATCCTTTTCCGGGGCGGTGCGCGCTCCAGTTCAGTTCATGTGAAACGGTCGCCGTACGTCAACTTCTGGCATCTAGTGACAAATAACAACTTTTGCGAATCGTTAGCATCATATGTCAGTCATTTCTGGAGAATAAATTAAGTGCCAGATATATGGCAGGGAAATAAGTGAAATTAGAATAATTCTGAACATTATTTTGATACTGACATGAGAATAAACGGCGGTTACAGTGGAGAAAACGATTTAAAAATCCTATTAGAGTGCATAGTCACTTCTATTCCTCTGAGTGAATTCAATAGATTAGAGCAAGAGAACATGTGTTATTTCTCTGTGCGACTATAGAAGATAACAGGACTGCGTGTTTTCGGCCAATACGCGCATTATGTGGAACGCGATAGAACGTTCCCACATTAAATTTGAGGAACAAAATTTCTTACACTAGACACATTTTTGGGGGACATAGATGTTGACCCACACTCAAGCCCACATCCCCCAGGTCCCACAATGTACATGAGTGGCACACTGAAACTAACATCTGGTACAGATGATACAAAAGTATTTTTCACACATACACCCACCCCACACAGACACACACACAAACACACACTGCCCGTAAAACTTAATTCTGGAACCACCTCCCAATAAAGAAGTCGCTTGAGGGAAATTTTGGACTCCCACTGGGACCTGAGATTACATCTTCCTACCCTGCGGCAAGTGCCGCACCACACACACACACACACACACACACACACACCGAGTGGTCGAGTAATTTCATGCGCTCACCGTCACAGATCACTCACCTCTCTCTCTGCATGGGTAAAAGTCTGTAGTTGTGTATTGTCTATATAGTTCTATGGCATAGTTTTTAACGAACCATTTATCGAGCGATCGAACCTGGATTATTTATGATTTGTTAAACCTTTCGCACAGTAAGTACCACACTGTTACTGTCTCTAGCTTATTCAGTCGGGTACTTGACATGTAACTGCCTAATTACTTAATTTTATTCCAAACTTCACAATTTCCAGTGTTTCTCAAAACCGATCACTTCCATTTAGGCATTATCGGATTGCAAGATTTATATCTGAAATCGAAGATCTTGACAACGAGCAACCATTACGTGAAATGAAATTAAAGATTTCACAATGGAAGTGTTCCAATAAGCATCGCCGATATTAAGTTTTGCAAGAACGAGTTAACCCATTTTAAGAAATTTTTACTTGGTTCAAATTACAGCCAAGACATAAACTAGCATTACCAACCCCGACCACCACCACCACCATCCTAGTTGGGCCATCGAAACTATGTTCTTAGACTCTTAACATGTATAGATCTGCGTGTCCTCTTTGAGTCCGCCTCGGATGCAGGAGGTCGTGGGTTCGATCCCCGGCCGAGTCATAACAAAGACTTATAAAAATGGTACTAACAGCTGCCTCGCTTGGCGCTCAGCGTTACGAGGTTAGTGTTAGGACTGGTCGGCCTGGTGTCAGGATAATGTGACTGGGTGGGACATCATGCTACATGTCTGGGGCATGATGCCCCCAGTGCTAGACATGACTATAAACTGCCACACTGCAGATATCGTAGCGATTTGACTGAAAAATTGTTAAAGCTACGTTAAAAATCCAAATCACACACACACACACACACACACACACACACACACACACACACACACACACACACACACACACACACACACACACACACACACACACACACACACAGTGCCGTATTACCAAATAGACAGAGTAGGCACCGGCCTATGGGCCGCACGCCTTTTAGGGGCTCTGCGACAACGGATCAAAATAATATTGAATTGATTTGATCTTGACGTATTAGGAGATAATTTGCGAGGGGGGCCCCGAGCTTTCGACTGCCATGGGGCCTCCACAGGGTTTAATCCGACACACACACACACACAACTTGCTGGTCGGCGAAGAGACAATAATCCCAATGTAATAGTTAATTGCCCAAAAGCAAAATCGCTCTCTTAGCGGTGATGGTGTAGATTCACGTTTGCCTCCAGTGTGTTTTTTAAAATTGTTTTAAGCAAATTGGTTTGGATACATTCTATCCTTTTCATGTACCTTGCGCGAATCCAAATGCATTTGATTCGTTTCAGTTTCTGGTCGTTTAGTCAAACTTCACAAGTTCCGGTTTCTTTGGAAAACCGATCACTTCTGTTGAGGCATTATGGGATTGAAAACTACAAGCAAGATTTACTTACTTCCGAAATTGAAGAGCTTTACAACGTACAAAACTAAGTACCTCCGAAAATGAAGATTTGACAATAGAAGTGCTGCATTAAGCATCGGTAATTTTACGCTTTGCAGAAAGCACATATTAACACACTGTTGTTTGAAAGAATTGTGCTTAGTTTAAAATTACTGCCAAGAGATTATTAGATTGACTTCATTAAATCATGAAAATTAACAAAGTAATGGGGCCACATGTTTGGAACTATTTTTTTGCTTTTAACATACAGACTTGACCTCAGAGTTGATCGACGTAGCGATATTATCCAAAATTGGATAGTAAATCTCGATATAGCAGAGTCGCTTATTTAGCGACTATGGCGCAGATTGGTCTTTTCGCTCCCAAGGGTATACACAACTGCCTGAGGGTGCCCTTGTGTTACCGGTCGTCGAACAGTCCAGACCATGAATTCAAAGATTTTGTCAGCTACTCTGCCGCTGTAAGATCCCATCTTACTGAAAATTTGTTCAAGTTCCATACTCTACTGATACTGAAGATGCGTACCATTAATTTACCCTTTAATACTACAAGCATAGGTGTATCAAGGGAGACAGATCCAAGTACTTTGAATGTTGCAATGTGGTTAAGTTTCTTCCCTTTAAGTTGGAAACTTTAAATTAACTAATTATCTCCTTTTATTTGTAATAAAAAACTGAGTGAATACAATGTTACCCCTTTTGATGGGCTTTAATCACATGAATACTAATATTAAGTCTATTTCTTCTTCAAAGAACTTTTATTCCTTTAATTACTTTTGACTGTATATTTGTCTTCAAGCATTTCACAAATTATATTGTCATTTTAGACAATAAATAACTCTACTGTATTTATTTATTGATTATCATGTTAGCTTGCTAATCATTTATTAAAGTTGTTGTCGAGTTCTTTGGGTTCCAGTTTGCAAATATTTATTGATTCATCTTTCTTTCTCTCCATATCTGTTCCATATACCAATGTGCATCCAGACATAGAAATGTGTTCACATCTCCGACATTTATATTAGTTTCACTCTTCGTTCTCTCTATCAAAAGTTTGTTTACGCTCGCAAACTATAACACAAAACATGACACTTAAGCCAGAATTAAAATGACGAGTTGGATTTGTTGTTTTCTGTTCCCACATAATACCACCTTGTTCATTATTTTCGTAAAGCCTCCAAACAGTTCAGATTCATCCCGACCACGTGACAGATTCTGAGGCAGCAGCATATATATGATAGGGAATGTTACCATCAAGATCCCATTCTCACTAAAACCATATCAAGTTTGGAAATGACGGCCTAAAGGAGATAGTCCAGTCTTAGACAAGTCTAATAAAGAAAATTCAGCGGGGACAAAACTCCCACGTATTGACTGCTCCCATTCGAATATAGAGGGTTCTCCAAGTGGAAAGGTGATTCTACAAATAAAGAAAAAGCTTAGAAAAATCCATGGTGAAACGCATGGTATTGCAGTGACAGTGGACGATGGCAATTTATGTGATTTTAAGTCTGCACAATTTTGACAGAATTAAAGTGGTACCTGGACCGCATGGGGGTTAAGAGAAGAAATTATTCGATAAGAAAGACAACACAATCATTTAATGGTAGGTATCCTTATTTGTCGCGCCCAGACAGGATGAAGACCTTATATCTATGCGCGGTATATTCTAGTGGTTAGGAGAAGGAATGTATTTGACAGGGAGCAACAGGACAACAAATACGTCTGACCGTCACTGAATTTTAGAGAGCAGCGTACCGCGCCAGAGCTAGTACGGAATGTCAGTGTGATTACTCATTCGGGATTTCAAAAATAGAAGGATTCTGGCTTTACAATACATATATACAATATCGCTGCTCGCGAGATAACCCTGCTTGCGGAAGGGCCCTGCAACACTGTAATGGACGTAGCCAGAAAACAACAAGCAGCGTCTGCGGAGCAAAACATTCTTTGTGAACGGGTTACAGAAGAGGTCTTCAGGCGCCTTTCGCCGCAGACGTGAATTCTTTCATAATAATATGTGTATCAGAATATGTGCTTTCTAATAGCATTATATAATAACCTACTAGAATTCTCTAATAACGAATCACTTACCTATTGCCTGTGCATATCAATCTCTCTGCGACCTTATAGCACGGCAGCTCCCAACCGATGAGGTGTGCTTGAGAAGTAAAGCTTCCACGTGGAGTCGCGAGGGCTACAATCACACGTATGGAAACAATTCTCAGTTGGAAATGTTATGATGAATGTAGAAGGGGTTTTGGTCCTGAAAATCGAAATTTCTCAGCCAGTCTCAACCCCCATTATGATACTACTATTCCTGTGTGGTAAAGCTTGAATCCTTCCGTTCTTGAAATCCCAATTGAGTCAACGAGACTAACATTTCTATATTAGCTCTATCGCGGTACGATTCTCTACAAAAAAAGGCGGTGACGGTCAGACGATTTTATCCTGCTCCTAACCCCTGGCATATATCGCGCGCAGATATCTGTCCCTCCTCTTGTTTGGGCACGACATTGAAGGATAACTTCATTCCATCACCATTAAATGACCGTGTTGAATTTATTTTATTCAATAACCTCTGCTCTTCAATTCGCATGCGATCCAGCTGCCGCTTTAACTGTGTCAAAGTTGTGTAGATTTTTAAATCAGGTATACTGGCACAATCCAGGGTCACCCCAATACCATGCGTTTCACGATGGGTTTTCATAAAAATAACAGTGCTGTACTTTGTAGTAATAGCAGAATGCTATCAATGAAACTGTGAGATTCTAACTCGAAGAAGACTAATCAGCCCTGAAAAGGATTGATTGAAGTTCGATAACCTCCATTGATATTGTTGAAAATGGTGATTTAAGTGCACGGTGGAAGCACCACTTAGAGTTGGTTATACCTCGCTCGGAATTAATGTCCAATAGATATGGGAAAATGTGCCGATATAGAGTGTTACGTGTAGACTCGTACAAAAGTAACAAAAGAAAAGAGTGAAGTCAACAAGCTTTGTAAATTTAACAAAATAATTTATTTCCCTAGAAAACAAGGTAAAAAATATGAAAAAGGACGTTACGGTTTATGAATATAATCTAAAAATTAATCCTAGAATTTAAAAATGTAAGTCCTATCACTAAAAGTTCTAATTGAATCCAAGTTCGAATCTCGATGAAGTTCCAAGATGGAAGACGATAGTAGTATAGTGGGTTACCGTAGCGTCAATGGGAATTAGCATTACAGACCCCCCCTGGGCCAGTATAGCGTCAAAAAAGTAGGTCAACACCCTGGGCCAGTATAGCGTCAAGAAAGTAGGTCAACACCCTGGGCCTGTATAGCGTCAAGAAAGTAGGTCAACACCCTGGGCCTGTATAGCGTCAATGGAAATTTTGGTAGAGCGGTGACTAGGAGACTGGGGGTTTGTAGAGCGATAAGCGAAGGGTTTTATATATATATATATATATATTCGTTTAGGGGGAGACCAAATGAAAATTAAGATCTTTTCGAGGCATTGGAAGTGGCCCTGAAAAGGACCGTTGTTTGTTATGTGATGTTAACACTATTCTGTTAACATACAGGACATCGCATAGGTCTTCTTATCTTCCTCAAATTTCTCAAAGTTTGTCTTAAGCTGTGTCTCACTTCTGGTCCGTAGATGAGAGTCCGCTTAAGACAGCCTTGTCTTTCCACATAACATCTTCTTTTCCAAAGAGTGGCCCCGGTGATCCGGATGACAGTCCATTTTGTTTTCACATACATGGGTAAGTCTGTACGGAACAGCATTGAGGATACCAAAGTAGAGGATTCTACGTCGATCAACATCTTCTCTGTGACGAGAACAGGTGAAGGGAATGAAGTGAACCGCGTTTATTTATAGTGGAAGACCGGATCGAAACGGATTGAAAGGGTTCACCAATCCCAACACGCGTTACAAAATTCAGTCACTTCGCGGAGTCTGTCTTCCAATCCGAAGAGAGCTACCTGTGACGTCACATTTCTATATAGGCACACTAGCGTCTGTGCGCAGTGAATCGATGCGGTATTGTTTTGTGAAACATGACGGAACCTAAGAAGACAATGAATTGGGGTGCACCGGCTGTGGAGACGAGAAGTAATGGTACAGCAGCAGCTACCAAAGTGAACACAGTGCTACTTCCCGAAGAGGTTGATTTCAACTGGGATTTAGTGGATTTTTTATCTTCTTCCCAAGAATTTGTTCCGGTACCAGTACCTTCGCCACTTCTCCTTCATTACCACGTGTCGACGATTTTAAACAAAGACAGAGAGAAGAATTGGATAAATTTTTACAGCAGCAGAAAGAAGCAGAGCAAGCATTTCTTCTTGAACAGAAACAGCGAGAAGAAGAAGAAGAGGCAAGAAGGAAACGACAGGAAGAAGAAGAAGTAGTAGAGAAGAAACAAAGTCTAGGAGAGAAGGAGAACAGCGAAAGTCAAACGGTCACGGTACTCTTGGACATTTTGGCCGAGTTAAGAAGTCTGAAACAAATGTATCAGACTTCTTTATTACGACCCAAGAGAAAAAGACCTTCCTGAGCCAAACAACCTAACCCTGTGACTACACCAGAGATACCACCCCTAGTGATATCTACTAAATCATTGACAGGAGCAAGTCCACAAGTAGGCCTTGGCCGTGGCAAAGGCTTAAGACAGTTAAAGCGAATTGATTCTCGTTCCTGAGTTTGTTCTAAGGAAAAAAAAAAAAAACACTCAACAGTCCTTTTCAGGGCTACCCAATACTCTCGAAAAGAGTGACTATTCATTTTGCCAAAATCAATTAAAACTCAAATTCCCTTCTTTAACCCTATGATGTACGTGTTGTGAGTGTATGAGTGTAGGTCCTTATTATTTCTAAATAATGAAAACCAAGAGACACTTACTTTTTTTCAGTTTGGTCTATTCTGTTACAAATTTTTTACAATTCAATATCACAACATAACACAACACAACACTTTTTAAAAAGTTCATAGATTTCTTCTGTCTCTTTTTTCTTTCACTCTCTCTGTTTTTTCAATTTCTTCACTTTTACACTTTTTTCCTCTTCTTCTTCTTCTTCCTCACATTTTTCTCGTCTTTTCTTTTCTGTCTTCTCTTTCTGAACGTGTCGGGGTTCTTCTTTTGTCAAGGTTACCTCTGTTTCTTCTTCCTCCTTCTCCTGCTCCTGTTGTTTCTTAGGGCACTCTGAAGACCAATGTCCTTTGTCTTGACAATGATAACAGGTATCTTGACTTTTGTTTCTTTTGACACTGGCCTTGCTTCTTTGACGGTCTGGACATTCTGTAGCCCAATGCCCTTTCTTTTGACAGATATAGCAAGTATCTCGACTTTTATCTCGAAAGGAAGGAGAGTAGTCCGTTGGCTTGTCTGAAGAAAACTTTCTTATCACACCTCGCAATGCTCTAATCAGAAGTTCGATCTGTGTGGGTTCTTCCATTGTGCTGGTCGGCTTGAGAGCGAAATGAATACTGAGAGGGGAGTCACTAGCCCTTTATATATGCCCTGGTCTGACATAGATATATAGGGGTTCATGGTGTTTCACAGGTAGTCATTTGACTTTTTGTCGTCAAGATGAAACGATCGCATCATTTCGAAAAGAAAGAAGAAGAAGAAAGTAAGAGGCAGAAACGTGATTTATCGCCTCGCACAGTAGCTGAAGTCTTGGTACAAATTCATGCCAGCGATTTTGAAGATGAGATGAGTGAACCAGAATCGAAGCCTAAAGAGTCTACACCAAATCAAAGTCCATTACCACCCGTAAACCCTGAAAAGTGCTACCATATTCGGGAGACGGACAAACGCTCTTCCAGAAAATTTAGAACCACAGCCTACACGTACGCAGTGAAATTTAAAGATTTCAAGTCTGACGTACCCCTGGAAAAAGCAGAAGGGTTCATCACCGATGTGTGGGATTCTTTGTTAACCACACTAAAACGGCAATGTCGAGCCAAAGAAGACGATCGCTTGAGACTTTCTATTCATCACGACAATTTGAAGTCTCCCGTTTGGATCGAGTTTAGCAGTCCAACAGAATTGACACCTTCCAAAATCATGGACAAGATTCAACACGTACAACAATCCAACGACAAATTTCACATCACGGACGGAAAAGCGACACTGTACATGACCCACGTGTCTCTTCCCCAAGGGACAGGTAAAAAAAAGTTGATGTTGGTAGACAACTTGCGTAACCTCAAGCGTAGTCTCGTCCAAATTAACAATCCAAAAGACAAGATGTGTTTAGCCCGTGCCATCGTGGTGGGACAAACGTATGCCAACAAGAACGATACGGTAGAATGGAAAAGAGCCTGGAAAACTATTCAACAATCGGACCGAGCCAAACAACGAAAAGAAGCAGAACTCCTGTTACAGCAAGCGGGTTAGCTAAAGACACACCCTGTGGCATTCCTGAAATGCAAAAGTTGCAAGACGTCTTGGCTCCACGTTACACCTTGAAAGTTCACCCTCAAGAAGTGCGCGGACCTCTGTTGTTTCGAGGTCATGATTTTAAAGACGGAAAATACATTCACGTCTATCATCACGATGAACATTTTGATGCCATTACCAGTATCACTGCATTCCTGTCATACACTTATTACTGTGAGAAATGTGACTATGGCTATAACAATCGAGAGCAACACAAGCATTGTGGATCGAAATGCTCAGGATGTTTAGCTTCTACACCCTGTCTGGACGAAGGACAAGAACGAGTGCATTGCTCTGCTTGTCAGCGCACGTTTGTCAGTCCTGCCTGTTACCAACAACACCTAAAGACGCAAGGTTCACAGCAGAAATGTGCTTGTCAGCTCTTGAGATTGTGCCCTACTTGTGGACAAGGCATACGTACCAACAATGCCAAGGCGCACGTCTGTTCAGGAAAGAAGCGATGTCACATTTGTCGCCAAACCGTGGACTTGGAACACCAATGCTACATTCAAAAATACCATTCCAAACATGAAGAAGAAGAAGAGAATGACCAGAAGAAGAAAGGGAATTTCATCTTTTCGATTTCGAATGCATGCAAGAGACTGGCATTCACATTCCTAATTTCTGCGTGGCTCACCGAGCGTGCGAGAAGTGCATCCAAGAGCCTATCTTGACTCATTGCCCTTACTGCAGCAAGATTCCTGGAGGACGTGAAAAAATCTTTCGGGGATCGAACACACTGGCCGATTTTGCCCAATGGATCTTAAACCCTACCGACGAGACGTGGAGCCAAGAAGATATCGAACGTTACGGAGATTGTCATCGCCATGCCACGGTGATGGCTCACAATTTCTCGGGATACGATGGACAATTTCTGTTGAGATACTATACGGAACAAAGTACCGAACGTCCGAAAGTCACTTTGAACGGAGTCAAAATCATTTCCATGCAAGTGGGACAAGTACAGTTTAAAGATTCAATGAGTTACTTGGCTATGCCTTTGAGCCGCATGCCTAAAACGTTTGGCATGACAGAAATGGCCAAAGGCTATTTTCCACACTTTTTCAATACCGAAGCCAATCAACACGCCGTTCTACCCCATTTGCCTGAGGCTCACTACTACGACCCCGACAACATGCGTACCGAACAACGAGAAGCTTTCTACGCATGGTACCAGATTCACGCTTCGGACCCTTTTGACTTTCAAGAAGAAATGTTAAAATATTGTCGTTCCGACGCAGACATTTTACGTCGCTGCTGTGGAAAA
>JAECUM010050717.1:0-18780 GCA_016617855.1 Megalonaias nervosa | reverse complement strand
TATATATATATATATATATATATATTGCAGTGTGTGGATTTTGAGGCAAGCCTCGTTTCCTTTTAATGAAAAATTTATACAACGAGTGGTATATCATTGATACAGCGTACATACTGTACATATATTTTATTTATATCACATACAGATACATATATTTGCCCTTTGAACGGAGTTACTATTTACTACAGGCAGCTGTGTATTAGTAGTAGATGAATATGAGGATGCTGTTTCAAAACACCCACCCACCTCCCAAGTTTGAATATACGAGGATGCTGTCTCAAAACACCCACCCACCTCCCAAGTTTGAATATATGATGATGCTGTCTCAAAACACCCACCCACCTCCCAAGTTTGAATATGATGATGCTGTCTCAAAACACCCACCCACCTCCCAAGTTATGGAGAGGTGGAAAGAGGTTCCTTGACCTCTAGATTTTTTTTTTCATATTAAACAAAGCACATGTTAATGCAGGATATCATAACCTACAAAGCACACGTTAATACAGGATATTATAACCTACAAAGCATATGTTAATGCAGGATATGATAACCTACAAAGCACATGTTAATGCAGGATATCATAACCTACAAAGCACATGTTAATGCAGGATATCATAACCTACAAAGCACAATAAATATTATATAAAATGTCCTATTACAAAGAGCCAATTTGTAGCGTCGGATTTAATCTAACAAACAGATTTTTTAAAAGATTTAATTCAATCAAATCAGCCCCAAGATATACTGGGCTAGTAACATTTTGTTAGAAATATGTTAAAAACATATTTTCACTTACCTGTCCACGTGTAAATCCGCTTGCAGAATGGCCACGAAGAAAATTCTGACTGTCTTTTATAACGTTATTCTGGAAAAATCCATTGGAAATTACCTATCTTTAACCTGATTTCAGAACATTCTGGAGTAGGCGTTATTTTGGGAAAATCCATTGGAAATTATCTATTTTTAACCTGATTTCACAACATTCTGGAGTAGGCATTATTCTGAAAAATCCATTGGAAATTCCCTATCTTTTACCATACAAAGTTTCAGAATGATCACATGATTTAGTTATTATGGAAATTTCGATGGAAATTCCGTGTGGGCACTATGATGGCAGTCAAAATTTTCCTTCGTGATCATTTTGCAAGCGGATTTACACATGGACAGGTAAATGAAAACATTTTTCTAACAAAATATATGTTTTCAGAGAATGGGGAAAGTAGAATTTGAACGGGGGTTGTGACACCCTTCTATCTGTTTCCATAGATCAAACATTTTAAGTTTTCTATCGTAAAAAAAATGATGAAACCTATCTCGTAAACAAAAATGCAAGGAAGAAAGACAGTTATGTCTAATTTTTTAAAGAATTTCATCGCCTATCACTAGAACATCAACATTCGCTATTAAGTGTAATTTATTTTCAAAATTGTACAAATAAAATTTAATTCTACCGGTTACTTTTCGACGACATTCAAATAGTTCTTTCATTGCTATCTTACTGAGAAGATACTTACTACCTTGTACAAAAACCTTCGACCGGTCTAAGTCTATATTAATTTTTGTATATTGTTCCTGGCTGATCGGATCATGAAAATTGTCATATTTTAGTGCAAGCTGGTCTCGCAAACTTTCAAGATAATTATAATATTTGCTATCGTGTGATCTGATAACGGAGAGTTTGATTCCGTCAAATTTACTAAAACAAATACCTGAAATTTCATCGTTAAACACAAATGATAATTGTTGGTTATTAACCATTATCTTTTTGATTTTGCTATTAATTCCATCGACTAATGTTAAATTTTCAAACATTATTTCTGATGTTTAGACAAAATTACTTGCATAATGTCCTTGTGCTAGTGTATTAATTCCGTCACTGCAATATCTTTTATCATCAAAATTACTTAGTCCCCGTTTTATAATTGTATCCGTTTCAAGTTTGTGAAGATTTGTTCTGATAACATTTGTTTTGATAAAACTGACGCTATTGTTTAGCGCTGCTTTAAAATCGTCAAAATTAATCATCTTTTTCACATACCCTCGAGGAATACTTTTGCTTTTTTTGTAAGTTTATTGTCATCTAATATGACAGCATACATTTTACTCTTTAGTCCGACAAATTCCCTAACTGGCATAAACATAAATTCATCTTTCATTTTTCCAATAACTTTCTTATTCGAATTATCTTGAAACTTACTACATGCTGGATAATCTGATAAATCAAACAGATTTTTATTATTGTAAATATCCTGATCGACATCTTCACATTTTATATTATAAACTAGCGAGTCTGTATAAGTATATAGCAACTCTGAATCTGGCCACTGCGTTTTGGTAAAATTATAGTGAAAATCGTACATCAGCCACTTTGATATATCAAGTACAGCTGCACCAACATAAATTGGTTTATTTAACTTTAAATTTGTCTTTCGTCGTTGTATTGCAACAAGATTTTCATTAAATATTTTTATATTAACAAAACCATCATCATTAACTAATTTATTTCTGCGATTTATGTCATTAACAATTTCAATATTGACTCGCTTTCGAATATTTTCCATCGTCTTACCGAACACCGAGTTATTCGTTAACTTGAAAAAGGTTTTCTCAAATTCGGTTTTAGCCACAGCACGACGTTTCGTATTTAAGTCAATGTAATCTGCCATCCACCTCGACTGATTAAACTTTAGCACGCGATGGACTTTTCTCAGAATTAGTCCAGCATCTACTGCTTGTTTTAAATTTTTGTAATGCATAACGTAATTTCTTTTATTTAACAAATTTGGAACTAACTTATTAACAATCGAATTTTTTGCTGTTGTCGTTGCTCGTTGTTTAGGCGATAATAAACTATAATCAATCATCATTGACTCTGCACAAAACGGGTAGTCGTTATGTAGATCATGTAACGAACTAGGATAATCTAGATCAACTTCAACAAAATATGAAATATCTTCTGGAAGATTTTTTTCAGTTTCTTTAAGAAATTGATCTGGAGTTATCCAATGAAATCCACTACACGGCATTGGCTCTGACATCGCATAACCATACAAATTATTATAATCCAGATAAATAATATAATTGGATGGGAGATTTTTATCATAATTTTTCAGATATTTGTTATTAGCGACTGCATATTTTTTTGTTATAACGCTAATTCCGTCTCTGATACCTTTTTCAATATAGTTAAACATATTAACATCTGTCAAGAGATCCAGTTCTATCTTACTCGTTTTTAACAGAGCGTCCCATGACAATCCACGTGATGAACAATACCAACAGGGGTCTAATCCATAATTTTTATGACTAACTTGACGAAAACTTTCAAAAACATCTGCTAGCAATAATACATCTGTTTTTAAATATAGATCGTGATAATCACCAAATGTTTTACAACTAAATTTATTCCAAATATGTGCATATTTGTACTTGTCATCTGTGATATTTTTATTTTTGAGTTGTGAGTAAAATCTATCTTTATCAGGAAGAGAAGTTTCATTAAATCTGCTCCAATCATCGAGATACTCGTACGGAAAGATACCTTTTTTTGTTAGATCGATATAGTTTTCACCAAAGCAACTTTTTAGGTTAGCGATATTGCTACAACCTTTTACAAGCTCATCTAATGATGCTGCATAAATTGCAGACTGTCAATGAAATGTAATTTACCGAGCGTCACTGACATATACTTTTCAAAATTATTTGGAATACATTTTATTGTATTATTTAATCTTAGTTTAGCTTTAATATTTTTATCACGAAATGCTTCTACAATGATATGACTGTCATAGCCACGAAAGTTATGTAAAACTACGGGAATTAAACCTGAAGCATCAAATTTTAAATTACAACTGTTATGAGCTGATCCACGATATTGGCCGGTCAAATGACAATGATCTCGCACCTTATTACCTTGTTCCAGCAATTTTTCACAAATATGACAATCAACTCCTTCATCGAAATCGAGTTGTTGTTTAGACGTTATTTTCATCGGAGCTGTTTTAAGTAATCTGTTAGAAATTTTATTAACTTCGTCTATTAAATTTTTTAATAACCATACAGCTGAATTTTCACCTCTATATAACTTTATCGGAGTTGAAAATTTATCGTTAGCGCAACAAACTACTTTATAAGCTACTCCGCAAGGAATATGTTGTTGTATTTTTCTAGTACTTGATTTATTCGGATTAATGTCTTCTCCAACCACAGGAACGAGTATACACTCGAAATCAGCGTAAATAACAAAAGGAATATTTAGTTTATGATCATAATTTTTAAATTTTAATATTTTTTCTTTTTCTTTAGGCATAGTTATTTTTTGAACGTTGACACAGTATTTGAGATGATCTTGTAATATTCCATCGCTAGAAAAACCCTGTAAACATTTATAACAGAAATATTTTTTATTTTTATTTTTGCTATACTGTCTGCCAACTAAGCCGTTAAAGTTTTTTATCCAACAATAATGTCCCTGATAAAATAATAAATTTATTGTATCTTGTGTAGCATTTTCTGAGATATATCTCGGGTAAACATTTTCTTTCTCATCTAGTCCGAAAACATTTACTGAGATACTGTTTTGTTTTTCAAACTTTGGTATATGATTTTCCTCTACTGGAAAGTCAATGCCATTAAAATTTAGTTCGTCTTTCTACGGAAAATACTTGTTAACACGATCAGCATTTTTTTCTTCTGGAAACATCGCAGAAAGAATAGACCATTGAAAACATTTGTTATCATTGTTTTTGACATTTATACAGCATTTTTTGTTTTTAATTTTTTGAGGGAGATCGACGTACAAATTACCTCGAAGTACGTTATATTTTGATGTGTGAAATAAAGCTTCTTTTATCATTTCAAATTTACAACCCGAGCCTGATACAGTAAATTCTTCTAATTTTTTTTATTTCTTGATGTATTTGATCGGCGACCATGGCAATGTTTGTTCTAGTTAATATTTTTCTTGATTTTGCTGTTAGATATGGTTCCGAAATTTCACTGTCAAAACTTTTTCTTTCAAAAATTACATCAAGTACATCCTCAACTGCATGTAACTTTGATAAAATCGTATGATATTGGACTATAAGTTTGATACTTTTGTGAGCCGCAAGTTCTTTTGATATAACAGGTTGTAAAAGATGAAATAAATTTGTGGAGTTAAAATTTGCTAAAATATTTTGATCATCAAGTTTGTAACTATTTTCGTAACCGAAAAATGCTGTAGCAATTTTTTCAGATTTGATAATGCTCTTTTTAGCAATATCTCGGAATTTTAACATTATGTATAATAGTAATATTTTATATTTGATTGTTGTTGTTGTTGTTGTTGTTGTTGTGGGGCTTAACGCCATTTTTCAGCACACGATAGGCTATACATGGCGGCCAGTATTAATGGTGGAGGAAGAAACCGGGAAATCCGCGGAAAGAACCACCGACCCACGAGAAGTTACTGGCAAGCTTTCTCACATATCCACATTCGCCGAATCTTAGACTCGAACCAACGCAGACAGAGGTGAGATGGCAGTGATCCGTAACGGACAGCGCTTTAGACCACTCGGCCACTCGGGGCCCCTATATTTGATTGAATTTTTTAATTAGAGATATGAAATCGTTATAGTATAACGACAGAAATTTTGAGATATCTGAGACTGACGGCGGAAGAGCAAGAATTTTATCACGTACACCCAAAGTATAACTTATATTGTGCAAATACACCAGGTTCTGTTATTAATATAGAATCTAAAAAACCTGTTCGCACACCAACGCCAGCTGGAATAATAATTTCAGTAAAAGGCGATAATACAGAAAGAATTAAAATATTTAGAAAAGATTTTATTTATACTTTGTTTTGCTACGATATTGCAGAAGGACAGCGAGTATACAGAGTAAATGGAGCAGTTAATGATGATAATATTGAAAATTTATCATTATAAAATGAATTTCAACTTCATCCAGTGTTTGATCTATACGAGGCAAATGATCGAGGAATTATTCGACATAAGAAAACAAAAAAAGTTGTTGGAAGTTTAAGAAGAAATGGATATCTTGATGTTACTGTACGTGGAACTAAAACTGATTTTATTAGATATAAAGCACACCATTTTGTGTTTGAAACTTTTAATAATGTTATTCCAGTTGGTCTAGTTGTTGATCATAAAAATGGTATTAAAACAGATAATCGTTTGGAAAATTTTGATTTAGTTGCACAAAAAGAAAACACAAGGTGTGGAGCCGGTTATGACGGTTCTAATTTTAAAGATCCAAAATCAGTTATATCAGTAAATCTTGAAACTGGAGAAAAAATAAAATTTAGATTAACAACAGCTGCTGCAAAATATCTTAAAATTCATCCAAATGCAGTAAAAAAAAATGTAGCTGATAATGGAACTAAATCAGCAACGTCAATGTTGACATTTGATAGATTTAATTTTAAATACGATAACTAATGATATTTTCTATATCATTTCGAGTAAGACAATTATGATTAAATTCCATAATATCATCTCGATTAAATTGTAATGTCATCATTTTATTTGTATCAAGTTTTATTTTTTCTGCTACTGTTAATAAAAATTTATCAGATTCACCTGAAGTTATCATAACATCAACAAAATAAAAATTATGTCCCAACAAACAATTTCGAATTGCCTCAGCTAATTCTTTGTGATTTAGTATATTAACTCTTTGATGATATTTTATTTCTCCAAACATCTTATTATTTATTAATTAGACAAAAGATTATTATAATAATGAACTTGATTGAAAAACTAGCTGAATTATATTCGGGAGATTTTGTTTTAGTTTCAACTTTTACATTAGAAAATTCTATTTGTGATAGATTTGTTAGCTATACTGAAAATGATATTTTGCATAACGATGACGACGAAGATGAAGATGATGTTGTTGTTAGTAAAAAAATTTAAGCAGACCAACAACTGGGCGATATGATGTTAAGTACCATATTGCTAAAAAAAATGATAAAATTTAATTTTACTATCACAGAGCATCAAATATTTTGGAAACTTATAAAACCTTTTTTAAACGTAAAACTAACTGGACAACAAAGAAATATAAAATACGATTTTATTTTTTTTAAAATATTTTATTTAATGCCTGTCGATGATGCAAGAAAATTACATTTAATTTCTCTGTGTAAACCAGTAAAATGTAAATCAGTATTAATAAAATACGAAAAAATTTATAATAATATTATTCAATCGACTTAGTGGGTACCCAGCTATTAAATTTATCGCTATACCCACGCCATTTGACTAAACTTTTGTTGCCGCGCTTTTTAATAACTTTTTCAATAACAAATATATCTTCTTCTGTTTTCTGAAATTCTTGCTCGTAAAAACTGCCAGTTATAGGTTCACTTAATAAATCTTTATCAGTATGTAACTGGTATTGTTAAAAGTACTTTATCAACAACAAATACTTCCTAGCTCCAGTTATGAGTATATCCTTTCTCAAATGTTTTTTTCGTCAGAGAAATTCTAACCTTATCACCAACTTTAAATTTATGTCTGCAGTACATATTTTCGTTTGCTAATATTGGATTTGCAATCGCGTCTTTTGGCGACATTTTTCTTTTGCCTAGCAAAAGGGATCTGTGTTTCGTGTTATTATACTCGTCAAGAATTTTTTGTAAATTGTCAATATATTTACTCGTATTTTTAGCTGTTAAATATTTTTGTATTTTTTCATTGAGCGTGCGATTAAATCTTTCAACGATGACGCTTTTTCCCTCACTTCCTATGACATATTTTTTAATGTTATTTTGTTCTAAAAACTGTTCAAATTTTTAATTAAAAAGCTCCGCTCCATGATCAGTCCAGATTCTATTTGGTTTTCTTTCTGTATTAACAATAATTTGTTTTAATGCATCAGTTATCGATGTTCCTGTTTTATCTGAAACTGGTATACTAAACGCGTATTTACTAAAAACATCTACAACATTAAAAAGATATCTCTTGTTATCATTGAACTGAGCAAGATTTGAGACATCAACTAAATCTATCGCCCAGATGTCATCGACGGCATTTGCGACAACTTTACTTTTTTTTAGGTTTGTGTAGCTCAGACGCTAGCGTCTTCGAGGCAAGATCATCATATAATTCTTTTTTACCAAGTCCGAGTTTATATTTTGCTACAATAAAACCCTGAACCGGCCTTCGGTCAACACGTTCTCGCATATTTACAGGTTTCATATCACGAAGTTCGTCTAACATTACTTTATCGCAGCTGTGTTTATTTTGTTCGTTGTCTGGACATTCAATATCTCTGCAGCAGATACCATAGCGCATCGCTATTGCATCAACTTGAATGTAAGGCTCTTGTCCTGGCAGCGGATTATCGTTTTCGTCAAGTTGTTTATCAAGAAGATTATAAGGTCCAGTATATTTATGGCCTGGCAATGTCCAACCGCCTTTTGGTTTCGGCAATTTGCCAATTAATTTATGTATATCTATACCAAAACCAATTATTTCTCTGTTGTTGCATTTCTGACAATATGTAACAATTTTATTTTGCTCAAGACAAAAATTTAAACTTTGTAAACGTTCAATGCAATCTCATCATTAGCTTGAGAAGGTTGTTTGTCAAATTGCAAAATAAACTTTAAAAAATGTGGATTTTCGGTCATCTGTTTAATAAACATTACGCAATAATATCCACAAGCGGAAGTTCCAACTGGTTGAATTTGATTAGACGAATAATTTATTATTTTCGCAAGAGACTTCGTCTCTGGAGACTTTGTCCCTTGAATTCTACTTATATATTTTTTTATTGCGTCACTTGGTGGAATTCCGAATGAGTCAAAATAATTGTTATCACAAACAGCTACCCAATGTGTACCAGATCCGTCATTGAAATCTTGTATATTTATAACACACGAACCTGACGTTTCTAGCGTCATAAGTTCATCTTTAGAATAAACTCCACGGAAATTTTTTACTTTTTCAGTTTATCAAGTATATCAAAGTTACTTAACGCGGCCGACTTGATCTCTTTGTTCCTGGCAACAATTGTCCTCGCCCTAACAGACCTGGCAATAGACTTCCCGCCAACCCTGCTAGTAATGGAGCTGTTGAAATAAATCCACCTTTTCGCCTCAGTCGTGTCTTTTTTTTGGGTTGTTTTCTTTCTTTTTGCTGTTTTTCCTTTTGGCATTTTATATTTATCTTTAGACAAAAATTTTCTTTATTCCATGACCTTCAACTGTCTTTCTCGTTGCGCCAGATACTGCTCCAGACGCTGCTGCTAATCTTAATGTACCTAACACTGGCAAAAGTTTAGGTATTAACGTTCTGGCCATTACAGATAGTGCTGGACCGAAGAAACCACCTTGTTTTACCATCGCAGTTATTTGTGCAACACTTAAATTTTAAACAAAAGGTTTGCCGCAGTTATACTTATTTACTTGTTTTTTGGTTAACATTAATTTTGTTAAAGTACCCAAAACACCTGCGTTAGGGTTGATTTTTAATGAAACCTGCCTCTGCTTTGCAACAGCAGCTGCTAATTTTTTAACTTGACCATCAGTCAAATATAATTCTTTTACAATATATTTTGTCATCTTATATTAAAGTTACAGATTAAACTTGTACCGACATTTTACCTTCGGTAAAGTCAATCGTGATTGTTCTGTCGCTGATCACTAACGCGTACACGTACAACTGCGCTGCTGGAACTGCTCGTAATGTCCATGTAATTTCAATATCAGCAGTTGAAATTACATCTCTTTCATTTTGTTTACTAACATCAAAATAAAATATCGGATAAAGTGTACGAAATTCCTCTACTGATATCTGAGATCCGTCTCCAACATCTTGATATTTTTGCAATACGTCGAGCAGGTACATGTAAGGTCGAGTAATATTTTTATTAGCGTTATCTGCAAAATTACATTCTATCGCTCTCTCTGGATATTGCTTTGAATTTATTCTAGCATGTATTCGTCTAACATCAGCATTATCAAATATTGCATTATTTTGTTGTTGGTTACCACCTCGCGCTTGTTGCTGAAATGCAACAAATAATTGCAGTGGCTTTTGTTCAGTCGACGTTGTTGTGACTCTCCATGTGTAGTCGGTGGTATTTGGAACTGCTGTTTGATATATTTTATGTTGCTGAAAATGAATTTTCTTTGTGCCGTTTTTAAGAATATCATCTAATTCGAGCGATTTTGAAACTGTCGGTGTTATTCGTGGCATCCACAGCGCAAGTTTGTTTATGATAAATTGTACATCAGCCCCGCCTGACCTAAACATGCAGTCGTTTTGTTCTGATCGATCTAAAATAAGTGTATGTTTAACTCCACGAAATACTATATTGTAATCGCGACAAAAGCCAAATATTGTACTTAACAGCAGCAGCATCATTGTAATTTGACGTGATATTGCTGCAAGTGCCTTTCTCATAAAATAACCATCATTGTAACGTTTATTTCTTACGCTAATTGCGTTATTAATTAAACCTAATATTGCAGTACCGTCAGCAGCCGCAGCTGGTGGTGCTATACCAAGATTATTACAAGCTGCAGTAAGTGAGGTTCTTACAGTGTCTGCAAGATCCGCTGCACCTGGTCTATACCAAAATTGGAAGCGTTAGCGATAAGAAAATTTCTTACAATTACAAGATCTGCTCCAGCATCAGCTCCGGCATCTAATGCTACACTTAAAATAAATTCATTTATCGCAGGAATTATTACACCAACTCCAGTGTCTTTAAACCACATCATATTAGTTGCAGTTGATTTGGAGTAATCATCGGAAAACGAAATAGTATTTAAGATTGCACTTGCAACTTTTAAGTGACTTGAAATATCTTCAACAGTTTGATTGGCCAGGTGATATCTAGCACATTTAAATAAACACCAACCATCATTTATAAGAGCTACTTCTACGTTAGCTGCAATTGTGACAGATGGAACAGCTACTGTCATAATCTGGCCACGAACTTCTAACATTGCTTTATGAGGCAGTAGAAATACGTCATCGTCTCGAGTATTAAATGTTCTGACGCCAGCCTTATTAGGTTCGTTAGAATTTTCATCGAGATATTCAACATATTCAAATTCTGTTACCGTGTCGTCTGCGTCATAAATTTCTGCTAAATCGAGATAATTTTTTACAGACATTTTTTTAGTTATTAGGCTGTACAAAATTATTGTGGTGTTGTTGCTTTAGATATTAATTTTTGTATAATTTGTTCTCCTTTCGGTGATAAAAGTTTTTTGTTGTTGTTATCATTGCGTGTTGAGTTTCTTTTGTTGGTGCGATTTCTGAAATAGCTTGTTTTATTGTTGGTACACCGCCTTTAATTTTATCAGCTATTTTTTGTCCCACAGCAGTTCCAGCAGCAGATGCAGCTCCAGTTGCAAAAGCTTTTGATGCGTCAAGTGCAATTGGTGCAACTTTATGACCTATTCCTGGAGCATTTTCTATAATTTTAGCAAATATATTTCCCAAAAATCCTCCTACTATTTTTCTTCGATAAACATTTTTCTGTTTCATTATATCTGAGGTTGTATAATTTTATTACCAAATCTTGCGCATTACTAAAAATCTTTTAGCTTTTCTTATAAAATATGTTTACTATCGTTCGCGTAAGTGTAAGTAATAAGTAACAATTTCATTGTTAAAATCCAGTTGTCGTCCAGACTGATCTGTCAATTGCATATTTACTTCTGTTATTTTTGATTTTCAACGTTTAACGGATAACAAATAATATGACGTGGACTAATTTGCATAAGAAAACCTGGTGGAACGTCTGGTGAAAAACTGTATATCGTTTGTTCTTTACTACCCTTAGCTGAGTAAGATCCAGATGCAATAGAGCAATTTATTAATATTGAGTTTACATCAGTTATATTCACTGCAGTTGACCGTCATACGTTAAGGGATTATCACGATCAAGAGCAGGATATACATAATTATAAAATCCTATTAGTGGTGCGATACTTGTTTGCTATTAAAGACTAATTGTTACATTTTTTAATGTTATTCTAGCGCGTAACGTATTATAATTTGGTGTAAGCTCAAAACTATCAGCGATGCCTCCATTTTTTGTTATAAGTTCTTATATTATTTTATTTAGATCAGTTACGTTGTAGGCTTCTTGTGGAATTTTAATTGTTTTCCACATGACAAATGGCAAAGTACGTATAGGAATAGTAAATGCAAATTCATCGTTTACTCCAGTTTTTACATTAGCCATAGAATTCCAACACGTACAGGAAATTAGTCCAATTTCATATTGTTTTTCACGATCTAATTCTATTGGCGGAATATACTTTACATAAAAATTTGCGCTATCTTTATCAGATTGGCTAGAGTCTAGTAATAATGTTGCTGACATTTTTTTTATATAAAATTGTTATATTAAATCATTACACAAATTTATAAAATTCAATCGCGATGTAAAGTTTCGTATTCGTCAGATGTTAATAAATTTTCCGATCTCAAATATCAATCATGTCAATAATTTCATTGTCAATTTCAGCACCAACATTTGCAGCTTCTTTTGATGATATCAACAACATTAATCTGCCAATCATTTCAGTAACTGATGAAAATATTCTAACACCAGTTCCAGTTATTGTTTCACTATATTGTTCTACTCGAATGTTATCAATATGTTTAAATCTCCTAAGAAATCCCCATCTCCTACCAGGAGCTTCTTGTCTTTTTTCATTTCGCTGTATCTAATGAAACTTTAGCAATAACACCATCCTTAATTGTACCAGCAAGTGGAATCATTTCTTTGTGTTTAGTAGCTTTATCCATTTCAGTATTAGCATCATTACCTTCCGTTATTTTTTTATTTAATTTAGCAATAAGTTCGTCGTATATATCCTGTGTCCAGGTTCTTATATTATCAACATCATTTATATCATTTTCACTTAAAAAATTACTATATTCACCCTCTGTTATTCTATTATTTGCAAATTTTTTATACCATCGTCTTTGATTTTCAGCTTCCATAAACATTACCGTTAACTGGTCAACTCTTTCTTCTTCCTTTTCAATATCCTCTAATTTTTCTGATAATTTTTTTAGAATATCTTTAATCTCCCGTGTGGTTAAACCTGCTAATCTTGGTTCAAGTGCTAGTGGATTATTTATCAGCCGATTTAGTTCAGCTTGTCTTGCAACAGTGTCAGCTATATTTGCTACAAGTGACTCAGCTAATCTTTCTTTTCTTCAGGTCTTTCAATAATTTTTCCAGCAGCCGCTTCTTGATGTTCTTTAACTAATTCGAGTAAACCTTTTCTTGTAATTTTTAAAATTCTTCTTCTGATAGTGGGCCAGTTTCAGGTTGTTTTCCAAGTAAAGCCTCAGTAACTGGTTTGAGAATTGTTGCTGCTGTTTCTGCTGCAACCACGTGACCACGTCGTGCTTGTTGGATCATCTGCCTAAGTTCGGCTTTAGATTTAACAAGTTTTATTTTACATTTTCTATATGTTTTCTGTACATTGCTTGTCTCTCCATTAATTATATACTATTTTCTATAAAAGTTACTGTAGATATTTTTCAATACAGCATCGAAACATTTTACTCGTATCATTTGTTAATTTATCAAATAAAAAAAGTCATATTTATTTGCCGTCGCTTGATGATATAATTCAATAAATTTATCTTTCGTTACATCACCACATTGCTCATTCGCGATATTTCTAACATCGACATTGTCAAGTCCAGGAAATAATATAAAACAACCAGTATTTCGCCGAATAAATCTGTCAACATTATAAAAACCCTGAGCGAGATAAACAGAATTACATTTCTTATTACGTGATAGTGAAAATATGATCTTATTTTATTCATTTCCTCGTTGTTTAGCGGAATATCATCAAAAACAACTATGTTGTGTTCGGATGAATCAAGTTGATTAACTGGGACAAGTTCTTCTGGTTGTTTGATAATAAAAAAATCTTCACCAGCCTCAAGACCATCTCGAAGTTTGTCATTATAATTGTTAAGTAGCTCGTACTTATCCTGTTGTGGATTAATTGTGTAAATATAAACGCGATAGTAGTTAAACTTATCTCCTAGAAGTAAATTCATAAGCAAGTTTCTTTTCCCAGATCCAGCTCTTCCAACAATAAGATAATGACAATCTGGAAGTTCTTTTTCATGTTTATGTTTCACCAACCGCTCTGTATCAAAGTTTAATATCGACGATTTTGCCATTATTGTTATACAATTTTATGTTATATAAAAATATTGTCAGACGATAAATAAATAATGAGCTATTATACAAAATTTGGAACATTAATAGGAGATTCGTTGGCTGTAAGTACGACAATAACGAACGGCAAGATTGATTTATCAGGTTACCTAAAAAAATCCGGCGACACAATGACAGGAAACTTGTTTATGTCAAATCAACGAGTACTAGATTTAGAAACAAATTATCCACCAATAAATGTCATTAAAACACAAGCTGTTAGTTATGCACAACTAAAATCTGTCGACGATAATAAACTAGATAAATCTGGTGGAACTTTAAGCGGTAACTTAGATATGTCAGGAAATTTTTTTTATAAATTTAGAGACCGGGTATCCACCAGCAAACTTAAATCAAACTCAAGCGGTAAGTTATATGCAGTTGTCATATGTTGATGACATTAAATTTAATAAAACCGGTGGAAAGGTTGCAGGTAATATTAACATGTCAGGTAACAAAATAATAAATTTAGAAACTACGTATCCGCCAGTAAATGTTGATAAGACACAAGCGGTAAGTTATGCACAACTAAAAACTGTTGACGATAATAAACTTAACAAAGCCGGTGACACAGTGGGAGGTAACCTGATAATGAGTAATAACTCAAAAATAACTGGATTACCAACAACTTCAACGCCAGCTAATGATACTGATGCTATTAGTTAAAAGAAGAACTTGCCCCATACTTTAAAAAATCCGGTGGACCAATGTCAGGGAATATAAACATGAGAGACAAAAAAATAATTACGACATATGTTCCTGTTAGCCCTAATGATCTGACAAATAAAGCGTATGTTGACAGTGTATCTGGTGGTGCAAAACGAACTAAAAACAATGTTGGGTATATTCCAACACTTTTTAAGTCAGCAGTTGGGTTTGAGATAAGCACATCATCGTTTTATCCTGAAAATTATCCTTATTACGCTTTCTCTGATAGACACTAATGGACGACCAACGGAGAAGTTGAAAATATTTGGATCAAAATTAAATGTCCCACTGCAGTTGCTATTTGGCAATTTCATTTGCGAGGTCGATTAAATCCTAGCGTTGGTCAAATTTATAATTGGCGATTGGAAGGTTCAAATGATGATATTAATTGGGAAACATTGTATAGCACAACAGACACGTATATTACAACAACACAATATTTCACGATTCCGACTGAAAACACTGTTAACAAGTACTTGTATTTTCGAGTTTATGTTATTGCCGCTAAACATCCATTTCCAGGACTGACAGCATTTCAAATATACACACTCGATGATCAAATTTAATCTAATGCTATAAAATAATGTCAGAACCATCAATTATAACCGTTGCGAAAGAATTTTATGATAATATTTTAAACCCTGATAAAGATGTTGTAACCGTTAATGAAACAGCAAAAGTGTTACAAAGTTTGAAAAAAACTTAGCATCGAATCATTAAACAATCCAACACTGCCAGAAAATTTTGCTGATTTTATTCGCGTTGTGCATATGCGAGGACCACAATTGAAAAAAGCAATAGAAAACTTTGATATTATAAGCAGATACTGTCATCCTGATAATTGTCTAGAAGAACAAAAACAAGTTGAAACCCTGCTAAAAAACATATTTCTGGAGTTTAGTTCGTATAACATAGATTTAATAATTAGAGCAGACCTGTTAAAAGGACGAGCTTATAGTGGAAAAACACTGGAAGAAAGACGAATAAACGAAACTCATACTGGTCTTGACAAACTAGCGGAAACTAAAAAAATAATAATGAAAAGAAACAAAGAGTTATACAATAGTTTTGAAAAACGACATATTTTTAAACAACTCGGTATGTACTACCATGACAAAGAAACCTTGGTTAAAATCGTTACTATGACGTCAGACGCAGATTTAATTATTAAAGTGTACGCAAACGCAATTTTGCCAATGATACGTAAAAAAAGACCCAGAATTTGATCCGATTATTGTTAACAAATCTCTAAAGATAATCAAAACTTTAGACGATGAAATTAGTAATTTTAGTGATGATGAGCGAGAAAAGTTTTTTGAAGAAGTCAATCAAATAAAGTTGGAAGTAAAGTCTGATTCTTAGTATAATATAAGTGAAGAAGATGATGTTCCATTCCCATCATTCCATTATTCTAGACAATTGTCATTATGGAATTATTACAATGAAATTAAAGCAATACTCACAAAACCATATGAAAAATTAATGTTAAAAGTAGCTTCTGCTGTTGGTCTTCTCACAATTGAACTAGATAAGCTTAAGAAATTGATGCTAGCAAATTTCGTAGTCGCATATACAATTATCAGGCAACATCTTGTTCTCAAAAATTTCACGTTAGATCAGTTGAGCTTAGTATTAGGGTATATTGATGAAACAGAAATCGATTACAGTAATTTGGTGAATAAAACAGATTTGTACGAGAGTGAGGTAGGAAATAGTTTTGATTCATACGCCTGGTTAAAGAAACAATATGTACTAACAGATGAACGATATAAGAATACTTCGTCAGATGTTTATGATAAATACAGAGAGTTTATAGCTGATCCTAATAATAATAAATTTCATGAGTTTCTTGATTCAACTGCTGGTGCCAGAACTTTTGTTTTTGCATAAAAAAATTGTATAATGAAAAAACATATCATCGATTTCAATCACATTTCAGAGGAAATTCCAAAACAAGATGTTGAAGCGCTAGTACAATATTATAAATTTTATCACAAAAACCTCTGGTGTGTAAAAGAATGTTATAAATACTACCGTAGAATACTTCGAGTAATATCATATTTGCCATTGTTAATGACTAGCTCGGGCATAATCTCAAGTGGAGCATTATTAAATCCGTTTTTGTTAATAATATCTGGTGGCGGTGTCTCTCTTTCAACACTTGTAAAAAAAATTGAACCTAAACTTGAAACAAAAAAAATTCTTGTAAAACAGCAAGTATAACTTACAAAAAATTACTTGATCAAATACGATCTTATTTGCGAGGTGTAAACTATGATATGGACGATTTAATACGTGAGTTTCGTATTATTGACAGTATGTTAACGGATATCCTACCAATGAGAGTCAGCAGGTATGAAAAAGATTATCAAAAAAAGTATAGTGATGGTAGGGTATAAAATAAAATAATCTCAAACAATGTTTTCACTTACCTGTTCACCATTTTGTTTTTCACGATAGAAGACTTAAAATGTTTGATCTATGGAAACAGATAGAAGGGTATCACAACCCCTTTCATATACTACTTTCCCCATTCTCTGAAAACATATATTTTGTTAGAAAAATGTTTCACTTACCTGTCCATGTGTAAATTCTCTTGCAAAATGATCACGAAGGAAAATTCTGACTGCCGTCATAGTGCCGACACGGAATTTCCATCGAAATTTCCATAATAACTAAATCATGTGATCATTCTGAAACTTTGTAAGGTAAAAGATAGGGAATTTCCAATGGATTTTGCAGAATAATGCCTACTCCAGAATGTTCTGAAATCAGGTTAAAGATAGGTAATTTCCAATGGATTTTTCCAGAATAACGTTATAAAAGACAGTCAGAATTTTCTTCGTGGCAATTCTGCAAGCGGATTTACACGTGGACAGGTAAGTGAAAATATTTTTTTTAACATATTTCTAACAAAATGTTACTATCCCAGTATATCTTAAGGCTGATTTGATTGAATTAAATCTTTTAAAAAATCTGTTTGTTAGATTAAATCCGACGCTACAAATCGGCTCTTTGTAATAGGACATTTTATATAATATTTTATTGTGCTTTGTAGGTTATGATATCCTGCATTAACATGTGCTTTGTAGGTTATGATATCCTGCATTAACATGTGCTTTGTAGGTTATCATATCCTGCATTAACATATGCTTTGTAGGTTATAATATCCTGCATTAACGTGTGCTTTGTAGGTTATGATATCTTGCATTAACATGTGCTTTGTTTAATATGAAAAAAATCTAGAGGTCAAGGAACCTCTTTCCACCTCTCCATAACTTGGGAGGTGGGTGGGTGTTTTGAGACAGCATCATCATATATTCAAACTTGGGAGGTGGGTGGGTGTTTTGAGACAGCATCCTCATATATTCAAACTTGGGAGGTGGGTGGGTGTTTTGAGACAGCATCCTCATATTCGTCTACTACTGTATTGACCGAGTGAATGAACTCCTCACATCCGCGAGTGTGTCCGCTACAAAATGTAGTTCTATGCCTTTTGTGGCTAGTCACAATCACCTGTGCATATTGATAAGTTAATTGTTTTCTTTTTTAGTTTCTATTTTTCTTCACATTGATTAAACGAGTATAATACACACTTATGATTTAAACATGAAAGATAGTTTTAATAATAAAAGTAGAGCACAACAAACACTTGGTTAGCTACGCCATTCACATGAACGCTAAGCCATTTACCTCCTGGCTCAAGGAACTTAATGTGGAATAGAAACTAAGCGAATTAACGAACCACCAAGAGGTAATTAAAATATTTTAATATATTTTCAGTTGATCTAAGTCACTGTTCTGCTTTAGTAACAGTATCACCGAAAAGAAACTCTCTCT